>CM035155.1:12785795-12858797 GCA_020205615.1 Panax quinquefolius | reverse complement strand
CATCGCATTTAATATTCCCCGACAAGCATTTAATATTCCACTGACCAAACGAATATTCCCGACAATAATGAATATTTTATAATCACTTGCTTATTCAAATATTTAATGATTTTAACCCATAACTATCCACATTAATCAAATCAACCCTTACTATTTCAAAATAATAAACAGAGAAAAATAAATTTCATTTATTAATAATTGGTGTTTTACAACCTCCCTCCTTATGAAATTTGGCCCTCGAAATCGACGAGACGCACTTGTGTCTTTCAAAAGACGAGAATACTTCCTCGCTTCATTTTCGCTTCCAACTCCTGTGTCATTTCAATAAGACGGTTTCTCCACAAAACTTTAACTTCAGGGTATAAACCCCAGACATAGGACATGTTCTTTCCCATCCAAGATCTCGGACAGTACCTCCTCAGACGTTAAGTCTTCGCCATCTCATCCTGGTTCTAACTCAATGACGTGGTTCGGGTCGTCCACATATTTACGTAACATCGACACGTGAAAAACGTTATAAACACGCCATACTACCACAGAAACGAAGTCTATAGCTACGCTCTTATTCGATCGAGAATTTCAAATGGATTAATAAATCAAGGTTCGAGCTTTCCTCACCTCACCGATTCTCGCTTTTGAAATAACAACTTCGCACACTCCTTCTTCAAATTCATTAGCTCCGCACAGAAGCTTTTCAACAAATTTTTAACTTTATCGATTAAAGTCGATTATACTCAGATATCATCACGTGGGTACCTAGAGTTTTCATCTCCATCTCTATTATTTGTAAATTATACTTAAATAAGTCTTCGATAATATCGCACTCGCATTTCTGTATAACGTATCTTCTACTCAACACGCCACCTACCACGCTCGCTTCCAGACGGCATCACGTAATACGTACGAAATGAGTCTCCTCGAAGTTCTTCAAGCTCTTCCCACATTCCTCGCTTCCATTCGAATTTTGTATCTCTACGAGTCACCAAGTAACGGAATAGCAATGATTCGAGAATATCCTTCAAACGAATCTCCGATAATAACCAACTAAGCCTGGAAAGCTACGATTTCGATTACATCGACTTAGGTTTTTCTCAACTACGACTCATATCCCAACCTCGATAAAGACGTTACAACGACACTCTATCAATTTACTATCGCAGACGAATATGGTGTCCCCTACTGGAGAGTCCGCTGCTTGCAGACATTCCACAAAGGAAGTCACCAGATAAAGGCTCGTGTACCAAATTTATAGTTGAATTTTTAACTCCTCAAGTTCAATGGTGAGCCATTCGATATTGAGATTTTAGAAATAAGTTTTGTATCGTGTTCAAAGTCTATATAAAATTTAATATCGGCCTTGGGAGTAAACCAATAAATTCTTCAGAAATACGTCAGAAAATCAATAACAACAGAATATTATTCAAATCTAACGTGGTCTTTATTCAAATCCATAATACGGACTAAGAAAACTCGACATCCGTAATAAAACGAACGACTTCATGGGTTTGATATGAAAATGTTTGACTACAATGGTTTGATTGCTTGAATTCAATAATAAAGTTGCTTAAGAATATGAAAACTAACAACCTTACGTAAAGTAATCAATTTCGCATTTATACAGAAGTTAACCTTAAAATCACATCAAAAGCAAATATCTCTATGTAAATAAGGTTACTGGGTAATGTGATAAAGGCTAACCTCGAATCAAGCAAGATTTCTAAACAATGAATGTAATGAAAGTTTCTTTCCTAACGGAGTTCCATAAACAGGTCAAAGTCTAATTTCTCCGTAGTCAAGTTCAAACGCTGAGCGCAAAGCAAAGAGAGATAAAAGAAACGGGTAGAATCCCAGATTCTAGTAAGGTATAAACTTTGCAAGAATTTATAATTAATTAACCTGTACTAACTTCGTCGGGTTCCTCGCGATTTTGACTGGCCAATGCATAAATGCCATTCCGTGAACCTATCGACTTTGACTTTTCCTCGACATCCTTACCATTCCCCGCTTTGATTTGGTTTCGATACCGCATAACTCTCGAGCGATACGCCCTTCTTTTTTCCACAATTATAAAGATACCTTTAAACTGTTAGCAAGGCTTGGGCCAATGTATGTCCTCTTCCGTGATTTAGAATATACGACCTAAGTGGTCTTTTCTCCTCCTTGGAAATACTTCAAGACCGCTGGGCCTTCATACGGGTCCTTGTTAATCTCCTTTAAATCCTCCCCGACTCGCTTCTTCTATTTTCATACGCTACGATTACCACCAGCTGGTTATTCAAAATAGTATACATCACCCATTCGAAAGTTGTCACAATACATGGTATGTAAACAACTACAACTTTATTATTACAACAAGAAATCTGTGAGTTTGAATACAAATATTATCTTCTGATAATATCTATACTCAAATAAATCCTCATCACATTTATCGATACATTATTTTACAAAATGGTGAGGACTACTAAACAATCCTTTCTAAAACCTTCATTCCATACCCCGACTGCATCGCTTATATTCTCGCCTCCCGAGAAAAAAAATGGAACAAAAGGAAAAGGGTGAGCTCAACTAGCTCAAGAAGAATATTACGACTAAGATAATATACAACAAATTATCGTTAGTCTTCAACAGGAAAAATCTAATGTAATACAATAGACAACAAATTTTAAATCAATATTCGCAATGAAATAATAATTCATTGTAAGAGTTAAGTAGAGAATGCAAACTACTATCTTCTATGTATGAATTTAAAAGTTCATCGCTCATCTTTTATCCCTCGTAACATCAATCAATATACATCCGAATCAAATATTCATCTTTGCACTACAAAAGCCAAAGATATTCATCACTGGTCATGTTCATTTAAACACTGCTCATCTTTCAGACCACGCCAAAAAGATATTCTTCAGAATCATTCATCTTTGCACTATGTGCCAAAGATATTCTTAAGAAATCATTCATCTTTGCATACAGCCAAAGATATTCCATAATATCATCATTTAAGACCGAGGATGATGAAAATATTTTTTTTTAAAGAAACGAATCCAAAGGAAACAAAATGACAAGGATTAAGGATTAAGGATTCATTTTGGTTTTATCCACGCCCAAAAATACCTCAAAAATAATCATAGTGGTGTAAAATTCAAGAATGATCAAAACATGGATACAATCAAAGTTAAGATCCGTAATAGATGTTTTGGACTAAAAGAAGAAATTTTATTTTCTATGAATAAGATCAGATACGTGAATAAAGTGTCAGATACGTGAATAAAGGCCGATACGTGAATAAGAATCCGACACACCAAAAGATAGAAATTCCACAAAAACATCTTCACGCTTCACTTAATAAGACTCGTGAATAAGAATCGTGAATAAGAAATCTGAATAAGAATCGTGAATAAGAACTCATGAAAAGAACTCATGAATAGTAACCCCACATGAAAAAGTTCCAAATTTGATAAAAACTTCAGATCAATATTTCAAAGATAATGATATCAAGAAATAATATCATTACGAGAAAAAATAATATCCCTTACTCGAAAAAGATCAAGATTTCTAATTGAAATAACCTGATATAAAGTATCAAGGAACTTCAGACCGCCTAGCAATACTCAAAGTATACTCAAAATACTCACAAGAATACGCCGATAATATAGAGAGAGAAAACTTCAGCTTCGTGTGATTTTCAATTCTAACCCAAGACCCTATTTTATAGAAAACGCTAGAACACCAAAAAGTAAAATTTAATATAATATTAATATATATACAAATTTTTTCCCACACCTTCCAAAAATCTGAATTCAACATTCACACATGCCAATGATGTCCAAAAAAATAACAAAAAACGTTTTTCATTTAAAAATAATTTAAACTTCCAAAATCAATTATTTTGAGCTTCTAACTTCAATAATTCATAATAAATAGCCCTTTCATCAGAAAAATTGAATCTCATGAGTTTTTATAGGAAATTCAATTTCTACAACTTTGCGTAAGAAAGTTTTTCCAAATTCCAAATAGAAATTGACCAAATCCACAAACCAAGCGATTTTATGTGCTATAATCAAATTTCACCAATAAATGGGGTCCACCGACATGTTTAATATGTTTTAAACATTTATTGCAACAAAAAATACTCTTCCTCCTCAGATACTCATATATCCCACATTCGTTGTAAAATATCACCATTATTATATTATTAAAATAATATATTTAAACGAATTATTTTATCGTAAAAGATAAAATATTAATTTTCAACAATTGTCATTTTAAAAATTTTTTCCATCTATATCCACATAAAATCAATATTTTCCTCATCATATAAATCAATAATTAATTATTCACAAATAATATTATGTAATCACAATATCGACAACTGTGCAGCTCCTGTGAAAGGGGCTTTCCAATAAGAATTTCTTCATCATCGCGCCGCAATTAGTGACCAAACCTCTCCTTAGATGTAACTTTCTAGACATTGCCAATAATGTTATCTAATAATATTATTCAGATAATATGAATTATCGCTTCGATAATGAAAAATATCGTAATGACAATTATCAAAACAACAAGAATATAAAATATCAACGCAAAGAATTATTAACTCAATAAAATAATCGAAAAAGAATTATCAGAACCATTATCGAAAGTAAAGGCCTTCACGTAAGAATCAATAATTGGTGCAATACCGTGTGCTATCGCTCAACAACGCCAGACAAGTGTGTTTTAACCACCGGTATTCCAACAAGATAAATCAGAATAACTACGCCTGCTATTTAAAAACAACTTATATTTGTCGCTTTTTTCATCCAATCGCTTCACATGGGGCCCACACATGGTCGCTACCATTGCATTTAATATTCCCGACAAAGCATTTAATATTCCACCACCAAACTAATATTCCCTAACAACAATGAATATTTTATAACCACTGCTTATTTTCAAATATTCATGATTTAACCCTTAACTATCCACATTAATCAAATCAACCCTTACTATTTCAAAATAATAAATAAAGGAAATTCCTTTTATTTAAAAATTTTGGGGTCTTACAACCTCCCTCCTTATGAAATTTCGCCTCTAAATCGACGACGCATTCGTGTGTTTCAAAAGGTGAGGATACCTCGCTTTCATTTCCGCTTCCAATTCCTGTGTCATTTCCTCTATAAGATGATTCCTCCACAAAACTTTAACTTGTGGTATGACTTTCATACAGTAGGACATGCTCCTTCCTATCCAAAGATTCGACAGTACCTCCTCACACGCTAAGTCTTCATTATCTCGTCCGGTTCTAACTCAATAACGTGGTTCGGTCTTTCATATTTTTAAGTATGATATACGTGAAACACATTATGAACATTTAGACATACTTTGAGGTAACGCAAGTCTATAGCTACATTTCCTACTGGCCAAGAATTTGAAATGGACCAATAAATCGTGGATCGAGCTTTTCTCTCTTCCCAAATCTTGTAACTCCCTTCCACGGAGCAACTCGCAACAATACATGATCCCCTCACATTAAATTCCACGCCCTTTCGGCGAAGATCCGTGATAACTCTTTTGTCGATCTTGTGCCGCTTTGTATACGCTGTTAATCATTCGATCTTTTCAGAGTCATACGCATTAACTCTAGTCCCAACAATGTTGCTTCACCCACCTCATCCCAACATATCGAGAACTACATTTTCGGCCCATAATGCTTCAAATGGAGCCACACCTATACTTGCTCGATAATCGTTGTTGTAGGAGAATTCCACCAATGGTAAATACTTATCCCAACTACCCTGAAGTTCAGGACACAGTAGTCTTAATAAATCTTCAAGAGTTTGAATAGTCCTCTCGATTGTTCGTCCGCTTTGGGGATGGTATGTCAACTAAATCGCAAACTGCGCTCATAGCTTTTTTTGCAAGCTAACCCAAAATCTTGAAGTGAATCTTGGGTCACGATCCAAACTATGGATACAGTGCATGCCATGCAACCTCACAATCTCATTCACGCATATACTAAAGCAAGACGCTCAAGGAATAAGTCTCCAGACGGCAAGAAATGAGCAGATTTGGTTAATCTATCAACAATAACCCAAATAAGATTGATGCCTCGAGAAACCGTAGGAAGACCAGAACTAAATCCATGGTAATGTGTTCCCACTTCCATTCCTAATCTCAAGTGGTTGCAACGACCCTTAGGTACAAGATGTCCGCCTTTACACGCCGGCAAGTTAAACACATCGAGATAAACTTTGCAATCTCTCTCTTCATATTGTTCCACCAAAATGTATGTCAAGATCACGATACATTTTAGTATTTCCGTGATGGATTGCAAATGGTGTATCAGGTGCCTCCATCATAATCTTCAGACTTCAAATCGAGTCGTTAGAACACAAAGTCAGAGTGGACTCAAGTATTCCTTCTTCATCAATTCTCGCCCTAATAGCTCCTTCAGACTTTCTTCTTCATACGATCACTCCGGCCTGCTGGCTCGAGCAACCTTAACTTTTTCTATTAAAGTCGGCTCTACGCAGATACTTGACATCATCGCACTCGCTCCTCAAGATACGATCTTCTACTCAACGCGCCACTACCACGCTCGCTTTTACTGTGATGGTATCAATAGTGTGGTCGTAGTCTTCAATAGCTCGAGCCAACGTCACGCCGCCAAGATGTCGAGTTCTTTTTGAGTGAAGAAATATTTAAGGCTTTTACGGTCTCAATATATCTCCACTTTCTCCCCATATAGATAAGGCTCCATATTTTTAAATGAAAACGATCGGGCCGCTAACTCTAGATCACGAAGTAGGATAATTCCTCTCATACTCTTTTAAGTTGTCATGAGGCATAAAGGCTATGACTTTCCCACGCTGCATGAGAACACATCCTAACCCTTTCGCTCAAGCATCATCAGAGATAACAAATCCATCCAACCAGATGGTATTGTTGTAACAAAGCCAAATAAGTCTCCTCTAAGCTCTTCGAAACTTTTTTCGCGATTCTTCGCTCCAAACGAATTTTGTATCCTTCCGAAGTTAATGAAGTTAATGGAGAAGCGATTCGAGAAAACCCTTCCACTAATCTCCGATAATAACCAACTAAGCCCAAAAGCTACGATTTTCACCACCGACTTTTATTGTTCCTAACTTCAGATTGCTTCAATCTTCTTCACGATCAACAGATACTCCATGTTTCGACACCACGCGCCCAAGGAATGCTACTTCCTCAAGCCGTAACTCGCATTTCTTCAATTGGCATATAGTTGGTTTTCACGAAGCCTTCGAGTACCAAATTTTCAAATGGTGCTCACGATCTTCACGACTTTTGAATATACGAGGATGTCATCAATAAAGACAACAACGAATCGATCCAAATATTCCTGAATACTTGGCTCATCATATCCATGAAAGTCAGCAGGAGCATTAGTTAGTCCAAAGACACGACTAAGAATTCATAATGCCCATACCGAAGTCTCAAGGCGCCTTTGAATATCCTCGCCTAATCTTCACCGATGATATCCGTAATCTAAGATCGATTTTTGAAAAGAATCAGGCCCTCAGAATCGGTCAAACAAGTCATCAATACGAGGTAGAGGATACCTATTCTCGATGGTGACATGGTTCAATTCCCGATAGTCAATAATAAAGTCGCATATACCCCGCCTTTCTTCTTTACAAATAAAACAGAGCACCCCAAGGAGATGTACTAGATTTAACGAAACCGATGTCCAACAATTCCTCGAGTTGGACCTTTAACTCCTCAAGTTCAATAGAGCCATTCGATATGGGTTTTAGAAATGGGCTTGTACTCAGTTCAAGATCAATAAAGAATTCAACTTCACGCTCGGGGTAGACCGAAGTTCTTCTAGAAATACGCCAGAAAGTCAATAACAATGTGAATATTATTCAAATTTGACGTGTCTTTATTCAAATCCATAACATGGGCTAAGAAAGCTTCGACATCCGCTTTTTCAATAAACTAATAGCTTTTATGATTAGATATGATGTTGATTGATTTTAATGGTTTAGTTGTTGAATTGCATAACAAAGTCAAGTTAGAATATGAAAACTAACAACCTTATTTAAAACAATCAATTTTGGTAATGATGAGAAGTTAACCAATCAATCCCTAAAATCACATCAAAAGCAAGTATCTTTAAAGAGATAAGGTCAATGTGTAAGGTAATGGTGCCAACTGAATCAAACAAGATTTATAAACAAATGGATGTGATGAAAGTTTCTCCCAACTGAGTTTCCACAGATAAGTCAAAGTCTAATTTCTCCTGAGTCAAGTTTAAACGCTGAGCACACGCAGAGAGATAAATGAATGGGTAAAGACCAGATCAAGTAAGGTATAAACTTCGCAAGAATTTATAAATATTTTACCCGTGATCACCTCGTTTGGGTTCTCTCGATTATGACCAACCACAACAAACGCCTTCCCTAATCGCTGACTTTGACTTTTTCTCGGGACGGGATTTTTCGAGTCACCGCCTCACGAACTAGGTTTCGCCATCGCATAATCTCGAAGCGATATGTCCTTCCTTTCCACAATTATAGCATACCTGAATCTGTCAGGGCGCTTTGACCGATATGTCCTCTTTTCCAGATTTTTAGAAGATACGACCGGTGGTCGTTTCTCCTCCCTTAGAAACAGCTTGTCACGCCAAGACCGCTATCTTCATATGGTCGTTGTTAAATCTCCTTTTAAAATCTCCTCCCGACTCGCTTCTTCTATTTTCACGGCTATGATTACCACCAGAGTGGTTACCATTTTTGTCCGTCTGCTTTTTTCTCCGCAGTTATCATTATTCTCGCTGATCGCTATCTCTCGATACGATCCTCGTCAGGGTCCTCAACGACCGTACTCGTTATCTCGCCTAATAATCGAGCCTCGCTTACAACATCCTAATAAAGAGAAAATTTACGAGAAATGAGATATCGACGACGCCGTTTCAAACCTCTAAGAAACATCCGCCATAACGCTCCTCATTCTCCACCAAATGAGGTGCAAACCTCGATAACTCGCAAACTTTGCCTCGCATCGAGACACCGCCATGTGTTGTTTTGTTCCAATCTGATGAACTCCACTTCCTTCATACGATTTAACACTTTCGTGAAAGTATTTGTCATTAAATAGCTTTCAAACGCCTCCCAAGACACGCCGAAAAGTACCGGATGGGTACGCTCACGCATTCCCACCAAGAGTCCGCTTCGCCACTTTTAACATAAGGTGGCGAATGGAACCTTCTTTTCTCCGCATCCCAAGACATCGAATATCTTCGTAATTTGTTTGACCCATGTTTCCGCCATGATCGGATCCGCTTTCCTTAAATTCGTGGTCCCAACTTCGAATCGCTTGGTCGCGGATAACCCGTGAATTGCTATCATTTCTCCTCAGATTTTGAACACGAAGTCTCCTCGTCTCGATTTTTTGCATGAATCGCAAAAAAACTTCTAAACATCCCTCGCTCATCATCTCGCTTCAATGGTGTTGTTCACAGAGGAACATGCCACACTGTCAGACGCTCTCCTCCTCGCTGAGTGAGTACAGCATCTCCACTGGCCTCATTTCCATCATAATATTCTCACGACATTCTCAAACATCGCCATAAAACAAGGGTTAATTAAGGAAATCAATATATCACATAATATCCCTATATATCGACCAACTAACAAATAAGCTAGTAGACACACTAAACAAGGATTTACTCGCCTCCCTCCTAGTTCTATTCCCCGATCTCCGCCAGAGATCATATCCCTAAGCTCGATACTAACCGCGACGCCCCAAAATAGTATACATCACCCATTCTCGAAGTTCACAATACATGGTATGTAAACAACTACAACTTTATTATTACAACAACAAGAAACTGTGAGTTTGAATACAAATATTATCTTCTGCATAATATCTATACTCAAATAAATCCTCATCACATTTATCGATACATTATTTTACAAAAATGGTGAGGACTACTAAACAATCCTTTCTAAAACCTTCATTCCATACCCCGACTGCACTCGCTTATATTCTCGCCTCCCGAGAAAAATGGAACAAAAGGAAAAGGGTGAGCTCAACTAGCTCAAGAAGAATATTACGACTAAGATAATATACAACAAATTATCGTTAGTCTTCAACAGAAAAATCTAATGTAATACAATAGACAACAAATTTTAAATCAATATTCGCAATGAAATAATAATTCATTGTAAGAGTTAAGTAGAGAATGCAAACTACTATCTTCTATGTATGAATTTAAAAGTTCATCGCTCATCTTTTATCCCTCGTAACATCAATCAATATACATCCGAATCAAATATTCATCTTTGCACTACAAAAGCCAAAGATATTCATCACTGGTCATGTTCATTTAAACACTGCTCATCTTCGCACTACACGCCAAAGATATTCTTCAGAAATCATTCATCTTTTGCACTACAGCCAAAGATATTCTTAAGAAATCATTCATCTGCGTGACATAAGCCAAAGATATTCCATAATATCATCATTTAAGACCGAGGATGATGAAAAATTTTTTTTAAAGAAACGAATCCAAAGGAAACAAAATGACAAGGATTAAGGATTAAGGATTCAGATTTTGTTTTATCCACGCCCAAAAATACCTCAAAAATAATCATAAGTGGTGTAAAATTCAAGAATGATCAAAACATGGATACAATCAAAGTTAAGATCCGTAATAGATATTTTGACTTAAAAGAAGAAATTTTATTTTTCTATGAATAAGACCAGATACGTGAATAAGGTCAGATACGTGAATAAAGGCCGATACGTGAATAAGAATCCGACACCAAAAGATAGAAATTCCACAAAAACATCTTCACGCTTCACGCTTAATAAGACTCGTGAATAAGAACTCGTGAATAAGAATCTTAATAAGAACTCGTGAATAAGAACTCATGAATAAGAACTCATGAATAAGTAACCCTACATGAAAAAGTTCCAAATTTGATAAAAGTTTCAGATCAATATTTCAAAGATAATGATATCAAGAAATAATATCATTACGAAAAAAAAAATAATATCCTTACCTCGAAAGATCAAGATTTCTAATTTAAATACCGAGATAAGGTCAAGGAACTTGAACCGCATCAGATAGCAATACTCAAAGTATACTCAAAATACTCACAAGAATACGAATATAGATAATATAGAGAGAAAACTTCAGCTTTCGTGTGATTTTCAATTCTAACCCAAGACCCTATTTATAGAAAACGCTGTAACACCAAAGGTAAAATTTAATAAAATATTAATATATATTTATACAAATTTTCACGCTTAGCTTTAGAAACTGATTCAAATCAAAACATTCAGCCACACATGTTAATGATGTCTAAAAAAATACAAAAAACGTTTTTTTAAAAAAAATAATTAAAACTTCCAAAAATCAATTATTTTGAGTTTCTAACTTCAATAATTCATAATAAATAGCCCTTTCATCAGAAAATTTGAATCTCATGAGTTTTTATAGGAAATTCAATTTCTACAACTTTGCAGTAAGAAAGTTTTTCCAAATTCCAAATAGAAATTGACCAAATCCACAAACCAAGCGATTTTAAAGTGCTATAATCAAATTTCACCAATAAATGGGGTCCAACCGACATGTTTAACATGTTTTAAACATTTATTGCAAACAAAAATACTCTTCCTCCTCAGATACTCATATATCCCACATTCGTTAAAAAAATATCACCATTATTATATTATTAAAATAATATATTTAAACGAATTATTTTATCGTAAAAGATAAAATATTAATTTTCAACAATTGTCATTTTAAAAATTTTTCCATCTATATCCACATAAAATCAATATTTTCCTCATCATATAAATCAATAATTAATTATTCACAAATAATATTACGTAATCACAATATCGACAACCGTGCAGCTCCTGTGAGAAAGAGGGGCTTTCCAATAAGAATTTCTTCATCAATGCGCAAGCAATTAGTGACCAAACCTCTCCTGTAGATGTAACTTTCTAGACATCGCCAATAATGTTATCTAATAATATTATTCAGATAATATGAATTATCGCTTCGATAATGAAAAAATACCGTAATGACAATTATCAAACAACAAAGAATATAAAATATCAACGCAAAGAATTATTAACTCAATAAAATATCGAATAAAGAATTATCGTAACCATTATCGAAAGTAGGCCTTCTTCACGTAAGAATCAATAATTGGTGCAATACCGCGTGCTCGCTCAACAACGCCAGACAGTGTGTTTTAACCACCGGTATTCCAACAAAGATAATCTGCAGAATAACTACGCCGCTATTTAAAAACAACTTATATTTCTGCTTTTTTTCATCCAATCGCTCGCATGGGGGCCTACACACGGTCGCTACTGGCCGCATTTAATATTCCCGACAAGCATTTAATATTCCACCACCAAACTAATATTCCCCGACAACAATGAATATTTTATAACCACTGCTTATTTTCAAAATATATTTCATGATTTTAACCCTTAACTATCCACATTAATCAAATCAACCCTTACTATTTCAAAATAATAAATAAAGGAAATTCTTTTTATTTAAAAATTTAACTAAATCGTAAACTCGCGTGCCATAGCTTTTTGCAAGCTAACCCAAAATCTTGAAGTGAATCTTGGGTCACGATCCAAACTATGGATACTGTGCATGCCATGCAACCTCACAATCTCATTCAATACATACTAAAGAAGACGTTCAAGGAATAAGTCTCCAGATCGGCAAGAAATGAGCAGACTTGGTTAATCTATCAACAATAACCCAAATAAAGATTGATGCTTTGAGAAACCCGTAGAAGACCCAGAACGTAAATCCATAGTAATGTGTTCCACTTCCATTAGGAATCTCAAGTGGTTGCAACGGACCCTTAGGTACAAGATGTTCCGCCTTTACACGCCGACAAGTTAAACACATCGAGATAAACTTTGCAATCTCTCTCTTCATATTGTTCCACCAAAATGTATGTCAAGATCACGATACATTTTAGTACTTCCAGATGGATTGCAAATGGGTATTGTGTGCCTCCATCATAATCTTGTACTTCAAATCGAGTCGTTAGAACACAAAGTTCAGAGTGGACTCAAGTATTCCTTCTTCATCAATTCTCGCTTCCTAATAGCTCCTTCAGTACTTTCTTCTTCATACGATCGGTTCCGGCCCGGTGGCTTGAGCAACCTTAACTTTTTCTATTAAAGTGGGCTCTACGCATATACTTGACATCATCGCACTCGCTCCCCAAGATATGATCTTCTACTCAACGCGTCACCACCACGTTCGCTTTTACCAGATGGTATGAATAGTGTGGTCGTAGTCTTTCAATAGCTCGAGCCAACGTCACGCCGCATGTCGAGTTCTTTTTGAGTGAAGAAATATTTAAGGCTTTTTATGGTCCGAATATATCTCCACTTTCTCCCCATATAGATAGTGCTCCATATTTTTAAGTAATGAAACGATCACGCTAACTCTAGATCATGAGTAGGATAATTCCTCTCATACTCTTTAAGTTGTCATGAGGCATAAGCTATGACCTTTCCACATTGCATTGAGAACACATCCTAACCCTTTCGCTCAAGCATCAGCAGAGATAACAAATCCATCCGAACCAGATGGTATTGTTGTAACAATCAAATAAGTCTCCTCTTAAGCTCTTGGAAACTTTTCTCGATTCTTCGCTCCAAACGAATTTTGTATCCTTCCGAAGTTATTTGAGTTAATGGAGTAGCGATTCGAGAAAACCCTTCCACGAATCTCCGATAATAACCATTAAGCCCAAAAAGCTACGGACTTCACCACCGACTTTTGGTTGTCTCCCAACTTCAGATTGCTTCAATCTTCACGGATCAATGATACTCCATGTTTCGACACCACGTGCCCAAGGAATGCTACTTCCTCGCCGTAACTCACATTTCTTCAATTTGGCATATAGTTGGTTTTCACGAAGCCTTCGAGTACCAGGCTTCAAATGGTGCTCATAATCTTCACGGCTTTTGGAATATATATAGAGATGTCATCAATAAAGACAACAACGAATCGATCCAAATATTCCTTGAATACTCGGTTCATCATATCCATGAAAGTCGCAGAGCATTAGTTAGTCCGAAAGACATGACTAAGAATTCATAATGCCCATACCGAGTTTCAAGGCGATTTTGAATATCCTCGCTTTTAATCTTCAAATTGATGATATCCGAAACTAAGATCGATTTTTGAAAAGAATTGTGCCCTCAGAATTGGTCAAACAAGTCATCAATACGAGGTAGAGGATACCTATTCTCGATGGTGACATGGTTCAATTCCCTATAGTCAATACAAAGTCGCATACTCCCGCTCTTTCTTCTTTACGAATAAAACAGAGCACCCAAGGAGGAGATGTACTAGATTTAATGAAACCGATGTCCAACAATTCCTCGTAGTTGGACCTTTA
Organism: Panax quinquefolius; assembly: GCA_020205615.1. NCBI lineage: Eukaryota > Viridiplantae > Streptophyta > Magnoliopsida > Apiales > Araliaceae > Panax > Panax quinquefolius. The sequence goes on along the minus strand of CM035155.1, from coordinate 12,844,374 downwards.
ACTCCTCAAGTTCAATAGAGCCATTCGATATGGGGTTTTAGAAATGGGCTTTGTACAAAGTTCAAGATCAATAAAGAATTCAACTTCACGCTCGGGGTGTAATCGGAAGTTCTTCAGAAATACATCAGAAAGTCAATAACAACAGAATATTATTCAAATTTGACGTGTCTTTATTCAAATCCATAACATGGGCTAAGAAAGCTTGACATCCGCTTTTCAATAAACGAATAGCTTTATGATTAGATATGATAGTGATTGATTTTAATGGTTTAGTTGCTTGAATTGCATAACAGTTGGTTAGGAATATGAAAACTAACAACCTTACGAAAACAATCAATTTTGGCATGATGAGTAGTTAACCAATCAATCCCTAAAATCACATCAAAAGCAAGTATCTTTAAAGAGATAAGGTCAACAGTGAGTAATGGTGCCAACTTGAATCAAACAAGATTTATAAACAATTGGATGTGATGAAAGTTTCTCCTAATCTGAGTTTCCACAGATAAGTCAAAGTCTAATTTTCCTGAGTCAAGTTTAAACGCTGAGCACATGCAGGAGAGATAAATGAATGGGTAAGACCCCAGATCAAGTAAGGTATAAACTTCGCAAGAATTTATAAATAGCTTACCCGTGATCACCTCGTTTGGGTTCTCGCATTATGACCAACCACAACAAACGCTTCTTCCAGAATTGTTGACTTTGACTTTTTCACGGGGACAGATCTTTTCGAGTCACCGTCCTCATTGAACTAGGTTTCGCATCGCATAATCTCGAAGCGATATGTCCTTCCTTTCCACAATTATAGCATACCTTGAACTGCTAGGCGCGTTTGATCGATATGTCCCTCTTTTCCGCATTTGTAGCATATACGACCGGTGGTCGTTTCTCCTCCTTAGAAACCGATTCTTCCAAGACCGCTGTCGTCTTCATATGGTCGTTGTTAAATCTCCTCTTTTAAAATCTCCTCCCGACTCGCTTCTTCTATTTTCATGGCCATGATTACCACCAGAGTGGTTACCATTTCATTCGTCATTTCTTTTTCTCCGCGGTTATCATTATTCTGCTGATCGCCATCTCTCGTCACGATCCTCGGTTGTGGTCCTCGGTTGACCGTATTTCGTTATCTCGCTTCTAATAATTGAGCCCTGTTACAACAACATCTGAATAGAGAGAAAGTTTATGAGAAATGAGATATCTTGACGTACGCCGGGTTTCAAACCTCTAAGAAACATCCGCGCCATACGTTCCTCATTCTCCACCAAATGAGGTGCAAACTCGGATAACTCGCAAACTTTGCCTCGCATTGAGACACCGCCATGTTGTTTTGTTCCAATCGATGAACTCCACTTCCTTCATATGACGAACACTTTCGTGAAAGTATTTGTCATTAAATAATTCTCAAATGTCTCCCAAGACATACGCCGAAAAGCGGTGGATGGGTACGCTTCACGACTCCCACCAAAGAGTCGCCTCGCCACGGAACATAAAGGTGGCGAATGGAACCTTCGTTTCCTCCGCATCCCAAGACATCGAATATCTTGGTGATTTGCTTGACCCATGTTTCCGCCATGATCGGATCCGCTTTCCTTCAATTCGTGGTCCCAACTTTTGAATCGCTGTTGCGGACAACCGTGAATTGCTATCATTTCTCCTGTATTTTGAACACGAGTCTCTCTAAATTCGATTTTGCATAACCGCAAAAACTTCTAAACATCCCTCGTTCATCATCTCGCTCCATGGTGTTGTTCATTGTGAGGAACATTGCCACTGACTGTCAGACGTTCTCCTCGTTGGGTAAAGTGACAGCATCTCCACGGCCTCATTTACTCCACATGTTAATATTCTCATCGACATTCTCAACATCGCTCATAAAACAAGGGTTAATTAAGGAAATCAATATATCACATAATATCCCTATATATCGACCAACTAACAAATAAGCTTAGTAGGACACACTAGCGAAGGATTTACTGCTCTCCCTCCTAGTTCTATTCCCCGATCTCCGCCGGAGATCATATCCTAAGCTCGATACCAACCGCGACGCCCCCAAAATAGGTATACATCACCCATTCTCGAGTTGTCAATACATGGTACGTAAACAACTACAACTTTATTATTACAACAAGAAACTGTGAGTTTGAATACAAATATTATCTTCTGCATAATATCTATACTCAAATAAATCCTCATCACATTTATTGATACATTATTTTACAAAATGGTGAGGACTACTAAACAATCCTTTCTAAAACCTTCATTCCATACCTCGAGGCTGCACTCGCTATATTCTCGCCTCCACGAGAAAAATGGAACAAAAGGAAAAGGGTGAGCTCAACTAGCCCAAGAAAAGAATATTACGACACTAAGATAATATACAACAAATTATCGTTAGTCTTCAACAGGAAAAATATAATAGAATACAATAGACAACAAATTTTAAATCAATATTCGCAATGAAATAATAATTCATTAGAAGAGTTAAGTAGAGAATGCAAACTACTATCTTCTATGTATGAATTTAAAAGTTCATCGCTCATCTTTTATCCCCGTAACATCAATCAATATACATCTGAATCAAATATTCATCTTTCGCACTCTGTGCCAAAGATATTCATCATTGGTCATGTTCATTTAACAACACTGCTCATCTTTGCAGACTACGGGCCAAAGATATTCTTCAGAAATCATTCATCTTTGCACTATGTGCCAAAGATATTCTTAAGAAATCATTCATCTTTGCACTACAGCCAAAGATATTCCATAATATCATCATTTAAGACCGAGGATGATGAAAATATTTTTTTTTTTTAAAGAAACGAATCCAAAGGAAACAAAATGACAAGGATTAAGGATTAAGGATTCAGTACTTTGGTTTTATCCACGTCAAAAATACCTCAAAAACAATCATAGTGGTGTAAAACTCAAGAATGATCAAAACATGGATACAATCAAAGTTAGTATCCGTAATAGATGTTTTGACGAAAAGAAGAAATTTTATTTTCTATGAATAAGATCAGATATCGTGAATAGTGTCAGATATCGTGAATAAGGCCGAACGTGAATAGTAACTCGACACCAAAAGATAGAAATTCCACAAAAACATCTTCACGCTTCAGCTTAATAGTACTCCGTGAATAAAGAACTCGTGAATAAGAACTCATGAATAGTAACTCGTGAATAAGAACTCGTGAATAGAACTCATGAATAGTAACCCCGATATGAAAAAGTTCCAAATTTGATAAAATTTCGGATCAATATTTCAAAGATAATGATATGAAGAAATAATATCATTCTGAAAAAAAATAATATCCTTTACCTCAAGAGAAAGCGATACTTACATTTGGAATACAATGAATGAACTTGCAGACCGTATATCAATACTCAAAGTATACTCAAAATACTCACAAGAATACGCCAAAATATCGAGAGAAATAGAGAGAAAACTTTAGTTTCGGTGTGATTTTCAATTCTAACCCAAGACCTTATTTATAGGAAAATCTTTAGAACACCAAAGCGTAAAATTTAATATAATATTAATATAATTATACAAATTTTCCTTAGCCCACCTTTTGGTCAAAAACACCAGCCACACATGTTAATGATGTCCAAAAAATAAAAAACGTTTTTCTTAACAAAAAATAATTTAAACTCCCAAAAATCAATTATTTTGAGCTTCTAACTTCAATAATTCATAATAAATAGCCCTTTCATCAGAAAATTCGAATCTCGCAAGTTTTATAGGAAATTCAATTCTCTACAACTTTGCAGAAGAAAGTTTTTCCAATTCCAAATAGAAATTGACCGAAATCCACAAACCAAGCGATTTTATGTGCTATAATCAAATTTCAATCAATAAAGGGTCCACCGATATGTTTAACATGTTTTAAACATTTAATGCCACAAAAATACTCTTCCTCCTCAGTATACTCATATATCCCACATTCGTTGTAAAAATATCACCGTTAATATATTATTAAAATAATATATTTAAATGAATTATTTTATCGAAAAAGATAAAATATTAATTTTCAACAATTGTCATTTTAAAATTTTTTCCATCTATATCCACATAAAATCAATATTTTCCTCATCATATAAATCAATAATTAATTATTCACAAATAATATTACAGAATCACAATATCGACAACCGTGCAGCTCCCAGTGAAAAAGGGGCTTTTCAATAAGAATTTCTTCTTACATGGCAAGCAATTAGATGACCAAACCTCTCCTTAGATGTAACTTTCTAGACATTGCCAATAATGTTATCTAATAATATTATTCAGATAATATGAATTATTGCTTCGATAATGAAGAATATGTGTAATGACAATTATCAAACAACAATGAATATAAAATATCAACGCAAAGAATTATTAACTCAATAAAATATCGAACAAAGAATTATCAGAACTATTATTGAGTGAAGTGCCTTCTTACGTAAGAATCAATAATTGGTGCAATACTGCGTAAGAATCGCTTTCAACAACGCGTATTAGTGTGTTTTTAACCACCGGGTATTCCAACAAGATAATCTGACAACAACTACGCCGTTATTTAAAAACAACTTATATTTGTCGCTTTCTTTATCCAATCGCTTTCCATGGGGCCCACATTACGGTCATACTTTCGTCAATACGAATATTCCCGACAAGCATTTAATATTCCACGACCAAACGAATATTCCCCAAACAATAATGAATATTTTATAACCACTGCTTATTTTAAAATATTTGCGTATTTAACCCTTAACTATCCACATTAATCAAATCAACCCTTACTATTTCAAAATAATAAATAAAGGAAATTCCTTTTTATTTAAAAAATTTCGGGGTTTTACAACAACAAATTATCGTTAGTCTTCAATAGGAAAAATAAATCAATAAAGATTTAAATTTTGTGAAATAATTTTTTAATATTATGGTGTGAATTTAAGATAATATTATAGTTGTGGGTAGTATTTATAAATTTTGCAAAGTATGCAAGTTGTTATAAAATATTCGTTTGGTGGGGAATATTCTTTTTGTCGGGGAATATTAAATCTGACTACTCAATCATCGTGTGGACCCCACAACCAAGTATTATCGTAGTTAAAAGCGACAAAATTATCTTTCTATAAAAATAACGGCAGAGGTGTTCCGTTAAAGCTGTTGAACTACCGGTAGTAAAAGTACGATGTCTGGCGTAGTTGTATAAGTAGCACACGATATTGATTATTGATCTTTACGTGAGAAGTCACTCATTTATGCTCAATTATTACTACGATAATTCTTGATCATATCTCTTATATTATTGATTCAATTATTGTCACAAATTATAAATCAGTATAATATGTTATAGTATTAAATCAATAATTGGGGATTGATGAGTTATAAATAATTAATAATTGTTGAAAGATTAAATATGTGTTGATTAAAAATAAAATGATTTGTGGTAATATTTATTCAATCCTTGATGTATATAAAAGTACATTATATGCATTTTGTGGTAAGTTTGATTATTTTATGAGGGGCGTATATGTCATCATCTAAGAGTCTCTTCGTCAATGAGAGTAATTACCTTCGTCGATAGTAATTACCTTTGTGAATAGTAATTATTTTAAATCGATAGTAATTATCTTCGTCGATAGTAATTACCTTTGTGAATAGTAATTACCTTCAATAATAATAATTACCTTTGTGAATAATAATTACCTTCGTCAATAGTAATTACCTTTACCAGCGTCCGAACCACTTGTCGTTTCACATTCTGAGCGTCGAACCACTGTCGTTTCACATTACTGGCGTCGAACCACTTGTCGTTTCACATTCTGAGCGCCAAACCACTTTTCTTTTCACATCACCAGGTCGTCGAGCCACTTGCCTTTTCGCATGGCAGTGTTTAAGCTAGAAATCTTCTATAAATAGAGGCGCTAGTCTTCATTATTTTTCACGAATTCACCGAAACTACAGAGAGAGAAACTATAGAGAAAGAAGAAAAGATTCTCTTACTTCACCGCCGATATTGGTTCTTCTAAGGTAGGGAATATTATTTGTTGTCTACCGTAAGGGTGTTATTCTTCTTATTCATGAAGAGAATCATTGTTATTCCATCGCTTATTATTACATTGGAATAACTTTGTATAAGTGGTTTACCCTATACTTGGTGACATTCTTCTATTATTCATTGGAACATCGCTCGTCATGTGTTTTACACCCGGACTGGTCCGTCTTTATTATTATTACATTGGAACATCGCATACATGTGTTTTACATCGGAATTGGTTCGTCTTTATTATTCTGTTGGAACATCCTGCTTTGTGTGTTTTTTACACCGCACTGGTTCCGTCTTTTATCATTCTGTTGGAATATCCTATCTCGTGTGTTTTTACGGGATCTAGTTCCATCTTTATTATTCTGTTGGAACATCGCATCCGGTGTAATTTCACCGACTGGTTTTAGATTATTATTATTACATTGGAATAACCTCGCCATTGCACAATCTACGCGTCGTGGTGATTTCTTTTGTTATTCCATTCTTAATTATACCTAGTTGGTTAAAACTTTGACTTATACTCGGCATGAAATTAGTAGAATATCCTTGATATTGCGTTTCATCTAAGATATCTTTCATGAAAATATTCTTACGATCATTCTTGAATTTTCTTTCTACAAAATGATATCATTTTGACAATTTGGACGTTAATAATTCTGGATAAAATAATTCTTGAACTTGTTTTATTGAATTATTATGTCATTGTCATCATCCCTCATGTTATATTATGTTATCTTGAACTTACGTGTAGATAGATGAACTTAAGTATGATTATAATGAGGATCATTCGGTATAATCAGCCATTGTTATAAATGATGTGATAAAGGTCGCCGGTAACATGTAATGCGATGATGGATAGTTTTGGTATGATTATGACTGGGGGGTGATTCGGTATAGTCGTGACCATTGATAATTTGATGAATATCCTTGGTAGTAATGCGAGGGGTGATTCGATGATGTGGATTATTTATTAAAAGTTTAGATCTCAAATTTATAATGATGAAAAACCTTTTAAAACCAAAAGATAGTAGGCTTTATTCTTTACTTGACTCTTTTAATGGATTCTTTATTAAGTGCGATTAAACTTGTTGTCTATTGTATTTTATCGGTTTTAACTTGCTTTGTTGCTAATGATAAATTATTCTGCATTATCTTGGTCATAATATTTCTTTAAATTTAGTTGAAATTTCGTGGCTTTCTTTTTCAACATTTCTCTTGAAATGAGAACATAAATTTGAGACAGTCGGGAGAGCGCAAGTAATGGTCCGGAGGATAAGATTAGTAGTCACTCACTATTCGGTGAAATAGTGTGATAATAGTTGTAATGAAGAATTTCCTTTTGAGTTTGTATAATATCTAGTAGATAATATTTGTATTCAAACTTACGGTTTACGTCGTATTATGCATGCAGTTATCTTTAGTAAGTTGTATTTGAATTATACTTAGTATGTAAGTGGCGGCGTAGAAGATGGATGACGTATCACCAATTTTGAAAAACACACACATTTAAATAAAAATAAAAATTTCTTTATGTTTTAAAATATATTAATATTAAATTTTAAAATTAATGCGAGTAATTTTTAGGACTACTAATAGTAGTTTAATTGTTTTTAAATATTTAAATGAATTATTTTAATTTAATGTTCATAAAATTTTAAAATATTTTTTTAAAAATAACATTTATCTTATATTTTTTATCTAGAAAAAAAATTGCTCGGCATGTAAACATGTGGTCGGTAGGTTGCCACATGAGTATGCTAGAATGTGTGTTCTGTTTCCCGCGAAGCAAATCTGCATTTCCCTCCATCTGCCAAACACGTGCTGAATTGTCAATCGAATATTTAACAGATTTATGGACCAAACAGAAAAACGGATAATACAAAGAAAACCCACTCACGCTATTCTGACCGTCAATATTTACGAAGCTACAAATCCAACGGCTCACATCTCTCCCTGCAACCTTCTCTCTCTCTCCTCTTGGCGACGTGGATACGTTCTTACATACTATCAAGTTTTATTTTCTTTGATTTCTAGGGTTTCAAAAATGTCAGCAATTGAACCTCTACGACCAATAATTCACACCCAAATCTATGTAAATTCAAGCAACAATCCAAAACATTTATACAAATACACCTTTTTTCGCGATCGATTTAGGGTTTTACATGTCAAGTCGAAGCTTTTCGTCGCAAATTCCTTATCTTTTCGACCCAATAATCTGTATAGACAAACTAGGTTTTCGAAAAATCCACAGAAATTCGATCTTTGTGGTGGCTTTTTAAAGAATCAAGGTAGTAGAATTCGAGCCAATAGTTCGTGTGAACACGACAGTGATTCCACAACCGTAAAGAAAGAAACAAAAGGCACTGAAAACAAAGGAGTGAGTAAAAATTCTCCTGGTCCGGGTTCCAGCTCCAGCTCAAGTTCTTCGAGGAGAGAGAGACAAGGGAAAGGTGGATGGTGGGGGAAAGGCGGAAAATGGCGGTGGCAGCCGATTATTCAGGCGCAAGAAATAGGTATAGTATTGGTGCAATTAGGGATTGTAATGTTTGTTATGAGGTTGCTTAGGCCGGGGATTCCATTGCCGGGTTCTGAGCCCAGGACTCAGACGACATTGGTTAGCGTGCCTTACAGTGATTTTTTGAGTAAGATTAATAGTAATCAGGTTCAGAAAGTTGAAGTTGATGGGGTTCATATTATGTTTAAATTGAAGTATGAAGCTGGTGAATTGGTGAGTGAGGTGGGGAGTGCTAGTAAATTGCAGGATTCAGAATTGTTGTTAAAGAGCGTAGCGCCTATGAAGAGAGTTGTTTACATGACAACTCGTCCCACTGATATCAAGACTCCATATGAAAAAATGCTTGAAAATGATGTTGAGTTTGGGTCACCTGATAAAAGGTCCGGGGGCTTCTTGAATTCTGCATTGGTAAGTTCTTTTTTAATAAGCATTTAAATGGATCATATATATAAATATAAATAAAAGGTTAATTTGAAATTTACGGTTACTTTGGTACCTTTTGTAAGAAAGACTATAAAAATGTATGCAAGAGCCTGTGAACTTTACTGATTTGATTATCAGTAGTTAGAGGATAATATAATTGAGCTCAACAAGCATATTTTTAACCTAATGACAATTTATTTACTTGCTGTAATAAGTAGACATTCTTACATAACTCAAAGATACTTGAGACAAATTGATCCATTGATAACATCTCTGCACCAGTTTGGAACTCATCTAATTTTATTTTCTTTTAAATGCAACCGCCTCAAAAATATATTGAAAATATGATGTATAATTATGTTTACGAAATGTCTTACAATTTGTGTCACAAAAATCCCCCCCAGAAAAAAATATCGGCTATCTTTGCAGGATTGCTAGAGTATTATTTGGGGGTTTTGTTTTTTGGGAGGGGAGGAGGGGAGGGAGGAGGAGGGGGGAGAAGCATTCAAGGATTAAACCTCCTACCAAAAAAAATTAGACAATCTCATATATCAGAGTATTACATTCTGTTTTATGAAAGACTTTCTTGTGTTATTACACCTGGATCACTGGTCAAAGTTGTTTTTAATTATAGAGAATCAGAACAAATAACTGTACTTGTGCTTCATTACTGGTCATAATGATTATAACTTACCCTAAACTATTTATAACAGAGATATCAGCACAAATAATGGTACTTAACGTGTGCTTCTTTACTTCTAGTAACGATAGTAACATACCTTAAAGTATGTATAACAGAGATAATAGTGAGGTATATTGGTAACTATACCAGTACATCTTCATATTTTAACGTCCTTATATATATGTATGTATTGGTAGGTATTTTACATCCTTATATTTCATTTGATAAATTTACTTTATGTGGAAGTTTTAGTTTGCTAACATTAGTCTCATAATTTTTTAGGGTAAACTTTTTTATTCTCCTATTACTTATTGGAGAAAATTCATTACAACTAGCAAAATAATGTGAAGTTCAGCAAATGTGGTTACATATAGCATCTGTTCTGGTAGAGAATCGATAATGTTGTGCCCATCTAGCTATTTTGCGTGTTTTATGTATACAAGTGTTGTAACTTGTAGTGATACTGATATTCTTATTGCCTTCGCCACTTCCCACCCTTCCCCTTTTCCTGAGGAAAGTAGAAGAATTAACTGAAATTCACAATGTACGATAGCCTAATGTGTGATACCAGTTATGGGGGTAATTTCTAAGGAAATAAATGTAAATTGAAATTACCTTTTCAGCAATTTCTCAAGTATATATCATTGTCAAGAGAAAATTAAAAAAGAATAACGAATGCAAAGTATGACATCATTTCTTATATCATTTTTCTTCTTTCTGAGGTGTCATGGACATTGCTTTTTAGTCTCTTGTCTTTTCCTTCCTTGCCATGATTATGTTGTAGCATTTTCCGCATTACTCCAAGGCTATGTTAGTTTGCATGGACTATTTTCATGGGAGTACAATATTGTGGAATATAGTCCTTGGATTAATATTCCCATCACTATTCTATCCTTTTAAAAAATAGCCAGGTGTTTGTTTAGAAGGGACTACATGTGGAATTATATGTGACATAACTAGAATAAAGGTATTTTTGTCCTTAAAATTTTAATGCTAAGGTAATTTAAGTGAGATTATTTAATATCTAAGGGGAGGGGTAGTTTAAATAGTCCCTCATTTTGGATATTAAGTTATCGTATAACTAATATTCCATTGTACAAATTTACATACAAACATGGGATTAAAATCTTAGAGGACTAAATAGTTCTATCCTCTCCTTAATCCTTGCAAACAGACATAGGGAAAACTTGAGCAGTCATATAGATCAGGTGTTTCATACTGTCAACTGGAATCATCAAGTTTTGCATATTTCTGGTTATTATATACTCCTTTTATTTTGAAATATAAGATCAAGTTTAACTTTTTAAAGTCAGTTTGAGATATTTTTAAATTCAAAATTGATGGGATTCATTTAAATTTTGAAAAAATAATAAGTCTTATAATTAGTAGTACTATTTAGATAACTTACAAGTTTCGTAATTGTATTATGAATTCATATCAATTTTGAATTTGAATATATTTCAAATTGTCGCATTGAAAACAAATTGACGCAAAATTGAATATATTTCAAATTGACTTCAAAAGGCAAATATTGATATTTGGGAAGAGAGGGAGAGTATATTTTATGTACAAGTAAGTTAACACTACATTCTTGTAGCGAACGTTGTGTTGTCTTGAGATTTTAAATATGATTGACCTTTTTTTAATGCATGCAGATATCTTTGTTTTATGTCGCTGTGCTGGCAGGGCTTCTTCACCGTTTCCCTTTTAGCTTCTCTCAGGTGTGGATCAACATATATTCACTTGCTCATTGGCACTAATGCAATTGCTTCCTGTGAATGGTTTTGAGTGATTACTTGCTGGGTGTGTACAGCATTCTGCTGGTCAGCTTAGGAATCGCAAGTCTGGGGGATCTGGTGGAGCAAAAGTCTCTGAACAGGGGGAAAGTATCACATTTGCTGATGTTGCTGGCGTTGATGAGGCTAAGGAAGAGCTTGAAGAAATTGTGGTATGTCTGTCTTACTCAACTCTATCAATTATACTTTGCACTCATTTGTACTTTTTATTTTCTTTCCCCCTTTTCCCCCATTGTTATAGAGGCTCATTTTCATTCACAAAATGTTATTAATCATTGATGTTTACCACTGTAGGAGTTCCTAAGGAATCCAGATAGGTATCTTCGAGTTGGTGCGCGTCCTCCTCGTGGTGTTCTCCTGGTGAGTTTTGGGTGCTGGTTGATCAGAATAAGATAAAACTTTCTTGTAAACTAATTCAATGAAAAGGTCATTAGCTGAGACCTTAAGCCTTGTCTTAGGCAGAGTCTATACCAGCACTTCTGTGCCACATGGGATGTAGATGCAGAATTTGGTAGGTCTGTTCGACAGCCAGTTCTATGCTGAAAATGAAATTTTTTAACGGTTGTCCATTAGGAATCTTGGATAACAGAAGATCTGCCACACAATAACGAAAATCCTTAAGTGGCTGAATTTTAGTTAGCGAGGTAATTCTTCAGCTTTACCTTTTTAGATAAAAATCATAAAATAATTCTTTAGAATTATCAAGCAGCACCAACATTATTCTGTGTAAAAGGTCACACTACTAGTTACCTAAATGTATTTATAACTCGGTCTATATAATCTATTGGCATGTCTCTTACTCTTGTTGTCCCTTTGTTGTAAATAGCTACGCATTAAGTAGTTTGTTCATATTTAGGCTAAAATTTAACTTTACTAGGATGTTTTGTTTTACAACCTAGACGGTGTTGCTGCGCAAGTTACTGCTTGTATGAATGTTTATATTGGTATAGCATTCTACCAAGGACGGATGTTGTAATTCAGCTCTCTAATGTGAGTTTTGATGTATGAATTGTAAGTATGGCTATGGTTATCTTACAGGTGGGTCTTCCTGGGACAGGTAAGACTCTTTTAGCAAAGGCTGTAGCGGGCGAAGCTGAAGTGCCATTTATTAGCTGTTCTGCAAGTGAGTTTGTAGAATTGTACGTCGGCATGGGAGCATCCCGTGTCCGAGATCTCTTTGCCCGGGCAAAGAAAGAGGCTCCATCAATTATTTTTATAGACGAGGTTAGAACTCTCTCTCTCTCTCTCTATATATATATATATATATATATATATATATTCCGATTCATTTTCCTTCGGTGGTTTTGGAAAGATGGGGGAGTGGCATTCTTCTTGAACTCGTAATCTTCTTGGATGATTCTTAGCCTCCTTTCACCATTCTGTGCAGATAGATGCTGTAGCAAAGAGCCGTGATGGTAAATTTCGCATCGTCAGCAATGATGAGCGAGAACAAACTCTGAACCAGCTGCTCACTGTAAGATATCTTCATACTGTAGCTTTGCTTCCAGAACATAGTGGAATTTCTGGATATAATTCATGTGTTCACACTGAAACTAGTGGAATTTCTTGATATAATTCATGTGTTTACACTGAAACTGCAGGAAATGGATGGTTTTGACAGTAACTCAGCAGTGATTGTTCTTGGAGCAACAAATCGATCAGATGTTTTGGACCCTGCACTTCGTCGACCTGGAAGATTTGATCGTGTGGTTATGGTTTGTGTTTTGTTTTATTGGAGTATGACCTCACTGCATATTGCAATTTTCATTGAAGCAAGTCACCTGTCGCCTTAAGTGCTTTATAAATTTCTCAGTTTTGACTTTGGGTTTCTAGGTGGAAACACCTGATAGGATTGGAAGAGAAGCTATTTTGAAAGTACATGTTTCTAAGAAAGAGCTTCCGCTAGGAGACAATGTTGATCTTGTTGACATTGCTTCTATGACCACTGGTTTCACTGGGTAATGATCCTTCCTTTTCTGATTTAGTGAGATACCTAGCAATTTCTTCTTTGGTTAACACTTCATAGTGATTTGTGAATTCTGGATGCTGTGCAGGGCAGACCTTGCAAATTTAGTCAATGAAGCTGCCTTGTTGGCAGGAAGACAGAATAAAGTAGTAGTGGAGAAAATAGATTTTATTCAAGCAGTGGAGCGATCGATAGCTGTAATTCTCTATCCCTTTTTGTGTTATGTGTGTGTGATAGGGCACAGATAAATGCACAAACAGGCATGCACCTGTGTTCTTGTGGCTGGGACAGTTGTTAGATGGTGTTACATACATCTCTGGTTTTCTGCTTATTATATAATGCTTAGACCATGTTCAGCTGCCCCGTTCTTTCAACAAGTCAGTAGGTCATAGTGCATGAGAATCTTATTGCATGCTAAGTATTAGAAGTCAGACAACCCATGTTCTTTTACTGGATTGTCTTTGTTATTGTTATCAAATATTATATCTTTCGGTGGGCACAGCCATCTTTTTTGATAGGCTTATACTGTTCTGAATTGCATGATAAGTTATTCCCTTTTGTATTTTTATATTGATTTTACTTGGTGCGCAGGCCTGGATGTTTTTATTTGGGCGTATTTTTGTTTTGGGTGCTTAGTGCAGAACTAGATGAGAAATGATTGGAATGTAGTGAGGAACTGAGGATATCAAAATGTACTTCATGGACGGAGAAGATTTTGTGAAGCCTTCTGCAAATAATTAATCCCATGACTAATATCGTTTTTTTATTATAAAAATATAGTATTATTGTTGTTGATGTTGTTATTATTATTATTATTATTATTATATGTGTGTGTGTATATATATATTTATTCTTCTTCTTTTTTGTGGGGGGGAGGGACAGTTGATTTACTACTTATGGTGGTCTTATTAAGCTCATTTACTGTTTTTCCATAAAAGGTTTGCTTTATGATCGTAGTTTTCCTCCTTATCTGGTTGTTGATGGTTGAAAATCCTTGTCCTGTTACATATATTACAATTCATCATGTTCTTGATTTGGATTGTCTGTGTTGAGGTTCTGGATGATTGGGATCGATGTTACAGGGTATCGAAAAGAAGACTGCTAAGTTACAGGGTTGTGAGAAAGCTGTGGTTGCAAGGCATGAAGCTGGTCATGCTGTAGTTGGAACTGCCATTGCAAATCTTCTTCCAGGACAGCCACGGGTTGAGGTAAACAGAATCATTGTTCCTTTTATGTTTCCTCTCTATGTATGGGAATTGGGAAGGTGAGGAAATTGATGCCTGTAATAATTCTCACCCTAACTGACTATATAAATCAAATGAACTCCTAAAGAGCAACAAAAGGGAAGGGAACCCCAGTGCATGAGGAGCACATAAGAGTTAAAGAAATAAAATAAATAAGAAAAGGCAAAATAATTTGAGCTCCATCATAGGGATTTCCATACAAAGAGTGGAGCCTTTATTTGGTTTGGATTAGTTTTGACAGCAAGAATAGAATTTGAGGAATAAGGGAATAGGGGGGGAGGGGGGCTTTGCCTTTTAAGTAGAGACTTTACCTTTTCTTGGAATTGATTCTGTTTCATTCTATTAATTGGATTCCTTGTCTGTCCAGTGTACATGTATATATTTTTCTTAAGTGAATAATTATTATCTTATTTCACATTTATATTCAGTAATCTTGAGAACATAATAATGTCATGTCATTTATGAAATTTGAGAAACAAGGATTCCCATTTAATTAGGTAGATCTTATTAACAAGTATGCAAATTCACACACACACACACACACACACACACACACACACACACATATATATATATATACACAGTCCCCTTCTCCACAGTGAACCAAAAGCGAACCGGCTATAGCGACGGTTTTTTCCGTCGTTATAGCATACAGACATAGCTATGGCGACGGTTCGAAGCGTCGCTATAGCTCAAATAACCGTCGCTATAGCCGGTTCGCTTTTGGTTCGCTCCATTGAGATCGTCACGTGTACTGGACAGATACTTAATTATAGTGTGTACCATAAAAAATTGATGTTGTGATTTGATATTTTTTATCAATAGATAATTCAATCATAGTAATCCTTTTTTGTTTTATCAGAAGCTGAGCATATTACCTAGGTCAGGAGGCGCATTGGGGTTTACTTATACACCTCCCACCAGTGAGGATAGATATTTGCTTTTCGTTGATGAGTTGCGTGGACGACTGGTTACTCTCCTTGGTGGACGTGCAGCTGAAGAAGTTGTTTACTCAGGTCGTGTGTCAACAGGTGCTCTCAATGATATACGGCGAGCTACGGACATGGCATACAAGGCAATTGCTGAGTATGGTCTGAATCAGACCATAGGCCCTGTTTCATTGGCAACACTTTCTGCTGGTGGGATTGATGAGTCTGCGGGAGCTGCTCCATGGGGAAGGGATCAGGTTCATCCTTTTGTTCTTCCTTTTTTTGCTATATTTTTAATGCTGCAAACCTTTTTATATCGACTCTGGTCCAATATTAGAGATACATTTCTAGAATAACGATTTTTAAGGAAATTTTATTTTTCCAAACATATTCCTAACATTAACTAGAAATGTAGTATTGTATTATTGGTGTCATGATAGAATTCAATCTACCTAGGTCATGTTTGTTTACTAGGATAACACTTGGGATTGGACTATTAATCCCAAGACCCTTGTTTGTTTTTAAAATTAGACTTGAGATTATCCCGGATAACAAAATGACTTGAAATGAGGGATTATTTAATACCATGTCTAACAAGGTATTACAATCCCACCATGAGAGATTAAAATTTTTTGGACAAAACTAACTTTTACTTTTTCTAATATGACTAAGCGTATCCTTAAATTGTAATTATTATATATATACAGTTTATTGATGTTATTAAGTTTATTTGTTACAATATGTTACTATTCACGAGCATACAGTAATAACAGTAAATCGCATAATAAGGTTTGAACATTGAATACAGTATTACTGTTTGTTCATTTTTTTATTTGTTATTACTGTATGTTCATTTTTTTATATTTTTTGTCTATTAAATATAATGAATACAAAGATGAACATTGAATACAGTATTTGCAAATGGAATTATATTATGACCTGTTTCTTATTATAGTTTAAATAATTAAATGAGTTATTACTATCATTTTTTTTGCTAATTTATTACTATCATTTTTTTATGTATAAACAAGTTTAAAATATGTTATTATTAGTAAAGGTATAATAGTCCAAACGATATTTTTTTTATCCAATCATTTAATTAATCCTAGAAAAAACAAACATAACATGGGATTATTTTAAGTTATTCCACCATAAAAAATAAACATGTGAGTAGGATCTTGCAAACAAACATGGCCCTACAGTACAATAGTTGACGGATTATGAGCTTCATGTCACTTTTGTAGTCTAATATAGAAATGTATCTCTAATTTTGGAAAGGAGGGAGTACTTTCTTTCCTGCTTTTCTTGGACATGCCATTGCAATTTCTTTTTATTCTTTCGAGGTGAAGTTTCTTTACTCTATTAATCATGTGCTCGTATATCAGGGACATCTTGTTGATCTTGCTCAAAGAGAGGTTAAAGCACTACTGCAATCAGCTCTTGATGTAGCACTCTCTGTTGTGCGTGCTAATCCTACTGTCTTGGAGGGGCTAGGTGCCCATTTGGAAGGTAATATGCCACTACTGCTCGACTAAACCTCTCTTCATTGGGCACATACTGTAACATTTATATGATGTTTAGTAGGTGTAGTGAGGAGAACAAAAATCTCTTAATTGTCTTTCTTGCAGCATGTTTATGAAACAAGCTACCTTAGACTTAGGTGTTGGACTTGCAATGTTTTTTATGCGCAGAAAAAGAGAAAGTAGAAGGCGAAGAACTACAAGAATGGTTGAAAATGGTGGTTGCACCAGCGGAACTTACATTCTTCATTAGTGGCAAGCAAGAGTCTCTTCTCCCATTGCAAACAGGTCCTGGGCAACGTCTCTTTGATGTTAAATGAGAAACTGGTGTTTTTGTGAATAATTTGTTAAGCCACAGCATCATCAGTTTGTGGAAACAAACCCACAGGCCCTTCTTGCCATTATAATGGCGATAGACACCTGATAGACACCTCGAGACTGGTACCAGCTCAGCCCTGCAACTTTGTATAGTTCAGTATGGTAATCTTCAGTTCACTTTAGCATCTACCCCCACCTCTTATATAACTGTACTGATTAGAACACAGGAAGGACAATATATATATATATATATATATATATATATATATATATATTGATCCAAAATGATGGAAGCCTGGCGATGTCTGACACCATCTTTAGCACCGAAAAACAATGGGCTCCTGCTAAGTAAAATTGTTTTCGCTCCTCCTGTGGAGTGAGTTGTTTTTCTGACATGGTATTTTTTTGCTAATATACAGTTATAGTTATATCACTGTATACATTTTTTTCACGAATTATATACCAGGTTCACATGTTTTTTTCGATAAAGGTTCAGTGTGTTTATTATCTATCATATAGCTTTTACCGATTTATGTATGCCACTCCTTTCTGGTGGAATGAGTTTCACTTCTCTAAAATTAAGTTTTTATTCATATATGCACGAGAGACATATATTACTTACTACCTCTTGGAATAATAATGGTTTCATTGAACAAGGAAGTTGTTAAAACAATCGGGACTCCCTCTTGCGTGTTTCATTAAATTGCTCCATTTCTCAAAAAAAAATGTTTTCCGAGTTAACAAATATTTTTTTGAGGAAAATTGTTATTTTTACAAGAAAAAATTGATATTTTCGCAGGCTCTATTTACATTAATAGTAAGTGGATTAATTTTTATTTGAAAAATATTTTTTTTGCTAATGGAAATAATAATTTCCTATTTTTTATGTAAATTAAACATTTACCTAATCTAGGAGGTAATATGTTGCAAAAATGAACCAAGGAAAAGAAAATGAAATTTAAACCTGATCTGATGTAGTCAATGTGTCCGTAATTATTGAGACGGATGATAGATAAACAGAGAGAGGCCAAGTCAGTAAACAATAACCTATGATAGTTGACTAGAATTCAAAATTCGGATGACCCATGTACATCCACTGTTTTCAACTTCATAATGTTGCCTATTGATATTTTTCAAATGACAATATATTAAGGAAATTAATATTTTTATATTATTTTTTTGATATTTTTATTGACTAATATGTGGGTCATACGTGTGAAAATATTAATTTTCTATAATAAAAAGATGATATTAAATGTCTCAAATGATGCGTCTTTATAAAATATACAAAAATATCAATGTTGCTTTCAGAAAGTGATCGTATCCCCATCATCTTTTGTAGGCTGGGCAGCCATGGTAAGAAAACAAAAGTACATACATAACATGACCACAATTGTTTCTTCTCTTTCTTCACTAGTAGTGTTAACAAGTTATGCATCTTGCAAAAATTTCTGAATAATTATCGTGTTGTATTTATTTTTAGTTACTTTGTTAGAATCTCTATAAATTAATATTATTAGAACTAGAAAATTTATTAATTATTTAATCGATAAATTAATAATTTATTAATTTAAAGAGTGTTTTTCTATTCGGTGAACATAAATTTAATTACATTAAAATTTTTGCATTTTATTAATGTTTATATCATACTTTTTTTGATGCAATGTTTCATACTTATTAAATTAATGTATCATACTTGTGAGGATGATATAATACATTTGGAGCCAATAACGGGAAATGAAACGCTCATAGCGTCAACAACTCTTCACAAGTTTTTATTACAATTCAAGAACGCAACACCTGAACTTTTGGACGCAATGAGAAAAAATAAGGATGAAATTCAAGATAAAACAAACGAGAATAGAATTATATTTTAAAATATTACCCTATATATATTTGTAATTTAAAATAATTATTAATTTATGATTTTGATGAAACCATATATTTATATAAGGGTCTTTTTAAAAATTATTATTTTATCGAAATTATTAATTTATCCCATTAGTTCAAGTCGAGAGTGGGAAAAATATTATTTTATAAAAATTATTAATTTATCAAGTATTAATTTATAAAAATTCTACTGAATACCAAAAAAAAATATATAAATGTATAAAATTGGTAAGTTTATGTGCTGATATAAAACAAATCATTTCTATAAAAAAGATCAAAACTTCGGCATAGAAATGCACAAACGGTAAATATAGTTGTATAACAGATGAGTATAGTTTCATATGATTACAAATTTCGTGTAGATATAAATACTTATCCAATATAAATACTTAATCTCCAATTCCATTCATGAATTGATATCTTAGGTCCCTTGCCGAAGGCAAAGAGACATTTAGCGTCAGTCATCGTCGCAAACACTACATGACCAAATAGGTGGAGGTCAAACCTCTTCAAACGATCACCAAATAGAATTTTAAGGAATCAATGGTATCTCGATTTAGTATCCCCATTGTTATGACGTCGGATAATGGGTGTCAGTTTGTGAGATCGATCAATTCCTATGTGATTTGAACATTCAATCGGGCACCAACCTTAATTAAACGGTCTGGTGAAGGTGACAAATCGGACTTTGTTGAATAGTATCAAGAGGATATTGGATGAGGTCAAGGGTCGATGCCCTAAAGAATTTTATACAGTCTCTTATGGTTTTACTGAACCACACCTCAAACTACCACGGGAATTCTTCTTTTCGGTTGGCGAAATGTACTAATGCCCTTATTTTAGTAGAAATCAGGTCTCTCTATCTTCTAGTTAGTCAGTTCAAGGAGTCGTATAATGATAAAGATATTTGGTTAAACTTACATCTGCTTGATGAGTTTGGGATTCGAAAAATGGTGAGGTTGGTTGTTCACCAGCAAAGGATTGGTCAACATTACCAGGGTGACAACAAAAAAAATGGGCATTTCATTAATTGTTGTTAAGATAGGCATAAAAAAAATTAGGAAATTTCTCTGAACAAAAGAGCATAAATACGAAAGAAAATTGAATATAATAACCGACTATTTCAATATTTCCAAAGCATCATTTAGATATCACATTATCGCTAAGACTGCATTAAGATTTGGGCCTATTTCATTGGATAAATTTTTTGTGGACCTTTAAATTTAAACTGACGTGGACTGGACCCTTTTATTTGGATATATATATATATATATATAACAAAAATACCTATTGGGGGCCCTAAAAATTTGTCAATTTTAGTGGGCCTAAAGCCCAGACACCTTAGGCTTTAGCCCAGGGTCGGTGCTGAACATTACAATCAAAAAGTTAAGCAAATAAGATTTGAGTTTGGGGACTTGGTCCTTCGAGAGACCGAGGCTTTTATTGTGACGCCCCCAAATTCAGACACTCATATCTTGAATTCGTTGCATCATGTGCTAACTCGAATATACTACTAAAATCACCGACAACGAAAATAATAAAATAATTTACATTGATTTAATATAATTATTCTCATCACAAGGTTTCGCAACCGTTACTACAACATTACATAGATAAATCTAAAACATCACTTATACATAAATTAGTCAATTCTTAATACATCATAATAATAATATTTCTAACTTGAATGACTAAAGCTATTACGTAGCCTTGCACTTACCCTTGTCATTCCCGGAAGTACTATCTTGCTCTGCCTTAACTGTAAAGTTTTTAGGGAAGCAAGAATGAGCAACAAATTTGCCCAACAAGTAATATAGCAATACGGATGAACAATTATAAAGTTCGAAATCTCAATGTTATAACAATAGATGATAGTTCAAGGATAGTAAGAAGTATCAATAGTTCTCAATAAGTGTCGCTATGGACTGAAAGATATCAACAAGATTCAAAGGTTTAATCATTTCAAGGTTCAAGAATAATGAACACTGAGCAGTCACTAGAGACTAAGAACTCTTACTATAATTAACATTATTATACTGAAAATTCAATATAAGCAAGTACAACATGTGATCAGCCTAAAGTACCCTACGTTATGCATAACATTCAAACATGCTAGTATGTGCACACGTCGGTTCCTTGACAATTATATAATTTCCCCTTCATTGAGGGTTGTTCATCTCAGTAGATTTATAAGAGTCGCACCAAGTCAATTAGTTTGGATAGCTTTCTAACACATGATATTGGTCTAACCGAATCAAATGGCTTAGACAACTTTTATAATGCATTTAGGAACGGTAAGTTCAATATTTGCAACAACATCAAGATCTAAAATCGATTCCCGAATAATAATAGATAATTGCTCGATGTAGATATGGTCGATATAGCAACAATTCAGATTTTACACAATAGGTACAGTTAAGAGAGTTAGAGAACTTGTCTTATGTGTAGTTTACCAACTCTATAGCTTATCAACACTTTAAATTTCCTATTATATCGTAGTTATGTATACAACATATTTATTAGTTACTCAAACTGTAAGACCCCAACTTATTATAAATGAAATTAAATTTCCTCTATTTATTATTTTGAAATAGTAAGGGTTGATTTGAATAATGTGGTTAGTTATGGGTAAAATACGCAAATATTTTAAATAAGCAAGTAGTTATAAAATATTCATTGTTGTTCGGAGAATATTCGTTTGGTCGTGGAATATTCTTACATGTTGGGAATATTCGCAATACTGCCGGTAGCGACCTTGTGTGGGCCCCATAACTAAAAAAACGATTGGATGAAGAAACGCACAAGTATAATTGTTGTTTATAAATAATGGCGTAGTTATTCTGCAATTAATCTTTGTTGGAATACCCATTGGTTAAAACACAAGAGCTACACAGTATTGCACCAATTATTGATTCTTATGTAAGAAGGCACTACTCAAGAATTATTACATGTAATTATTGTTCAATATTTTATTTTATTGATTCAATAATTGCTACGTTGATATTTTATATTATGGTTGTTTCAATAATTGTCACTACTACGATATTTTCATTATCGATCAATAATTCATATTATTTGAATAATATTATTAGATAACATTATTGGTAATATCTAGAAAGTTACATCAAGGAGAGGTTTGGTCATCTAATTCAAGGCGCGAGAAGGAGAAATCCTTATTGGAAAGCCCTTCTTTTCTTAGAACGACACGATTATCGATATTGTGATTACGTAATATTATTTGTGAATAATTAATTATTAATTTATATGATCTGAAAAATATTCATTTTATGTGGATATAGATGGAGAAAATTTTAAAGTGACAATTGTTGAAAAATTGATATTTTATCTTTTCTGATAAAACAATTCATTTAAATATATTATTATATTTTAATAATATAATCATGGTAATATTTTTACAATGAATGTGGGATATATGAATATATGAGGAGGAAGAGTATTTTTGTTACAAAAGTTGTTTAAAACATGTTAAACATGTAACAACCCCAAAATAGGTCCATTCCATCCAACCCATTCTGAGTCGCCAAATATATGGTACGGAAAATAACTACAACTTTATTACAACAATTGTCGTGCAAAATACAACAACACATATGCTGTGAGTTTGGATACAAATATGTACCAACTGTAGCACTTCACAATGACACCTTACATAAAGGTATAGTCAAAAGCATTTTAGAAATTAGATTCTTTGGGAAGTGCTCAAGAAACCTTCGTATATGGGAGGCCATGCTTTTAGGTTATGGTAGATATCATATGGCCACGTAATTATCCTTGGTTGACCTAATAGACCCCGAAAAGAAAAACGAGAAGATTACTATCATATTCTTCCCAATGGTGAGTCTTTTCTTGACATATCATTATCTCCACTGTCTCTCTAATTGGGTATTATACTCCAAACAAACACCAAGATTATATAGTAGTGCTTGTAAATATACTTTCAAAGAAGTGGATGAAAGCACAACCATGTCTTATGATAACACGAGTTTGTATGTCATTAGACATCTTGTATGATAGTGACAAAACACCCTTCCAAAGTTGGGTTCGTCTCACCTCTTTGTGGAGAACCTCAACAACTATGAACTCACCGATTTCTATTCCCCTTGTTATCCCCCTTTCAACCCAAATTTACACACTTTTATTACCCAAAGGAATTGTGAAACAAAAGGGTGAGCACAACTAGCTCAAGAAGAATATTATGACTAAAGATAAATAAATTATCAATAGTCTTCATCAAGAATAAATCGGAGATTTAGAACATATGGTAGATGATAAAACTTTTCAACCATAGTCATAAGTGTGAATGAGCAATCCATTGTAAGAGTCAAATAGACCATAAAATCTATTATCTTCTCCATGTTAAAAATCCACCAACAATGTTTTATCCTCGTAACATCAATCAACAATTTCATCCACAATCATGTGTATAACTCATAATCGTAATTGTAGTTCTAAATTCCTTTCCTCATCCAAGACAAAGATAATTTTCATCCGAAACATCAAAGATCATGGTTATACCAAATCACAGTTCTCTGTTCATAATCATATTTAATAAATTCATCTTTGCACCACGGGCCAAAGATATTCATCAACAGATTCATCTTTACACTACAAAGCTAAAGATATTCAACAACGTGTCATCTTTGCAGACACAAGCCAAAGATATTCATCAATAATTCATCTTTGCACACAAAGCTAAAGATATTCAACAACAGTCATCTTTGCATTACGAGCAAAAGATATTCATTAATAATTCATCTTTGCACTACCTGGGTAAAGATATTCAACAACAGTCATCTTTGCATTACGAGCAAAAGATATTCATCAATAATTCATCTTTGACCATGGCTAAAGATATTCATCAGTTGGTCGCGTATTCATTTAAACACTGTTCATCTTTGCACTACTGCCAAAGATATTCTTGTAAATCATTCATCTTTGCATTGGTTTTATCCACGTCCAAAAATACCTCAAAAATAATCATAGTGGTGTAAAATTCAAGAATGATCAAAACATGGATACAATCAAAGCTAGTATCCGAATAGATATTTTAGACGAAAAGAAAAATTTTCATTTTTTGATTGAATAGTGCGTGATTCGTGAATAGTCAGATATCGTGAATAGTCTGTAGATATCGTGAATAGTAACTCAACACCAAAAGATAGAAATTCCACAAAAAACATCTTCACGCTTCATGAATAGTACTCGTGAATAAGAACTCGTGAATAGTAACTCATGAATAGTAACTTCGTGAATAGTAACTCATGAATAGTAAACCCGACATGAAAAAGTTCCAAATTTGATAAAAGTTCCAATCAATATTTCAAAGATAATGATATTGAAGAAATAATATCATTTAAGAAGAAAATAACATCCCCTTACTATCCCTTACCTCAAAAGAGCAAGCACTTCCGACGGGATATCGGATATATTTGAAGGAAACTTGCACCGATGAATATCAACTCACCAAGTATCTAAATACTCACAAATTACACTCAATAATCTAGAGAGAGAAAAGAGAAAGCTTATGTTTTTACGGTGTGATTTTCAATTCTAACTTAGCCTCTATTTATAGGAAAATGTTAAGACGTCAAGAAGAAGACTTGACACCGCTACACGATGGCTTTACTCGCTACTATTCCACCCACCAAAATCAGCCATCTTCCCCAACAACCAAGAGTGGGGCCCACTCAATTCTAGAATTTTCCACCAAAACCTAATTTAGAATCAGCTACCTCTTAAAATTCATAACAAATCATACGTTCATTTTTAACGGTTCAAAATTTGTGGACATATACTCAACTTATATATGTATAACATATCCAAAATTACAACGATCCAACGGTCGGATCAAAATTTATAACTCACATAATATAGTGAAGAACACCGATTTTTGGACTATTAGTCCTTGGGACCGATTTCATTCAAAATTTCACCTGAAATATCTACAAAGAATTTTTGGGTGATTCAAATTTCTACTGATTAACTTACTTCTAGGGCTTTCTTTTGATATATGGCTCATCTCTTAACTCATTATACACAAAGAGTTATGGATTTTACAAAATCAAGTAATAAACTAATTTTTCTGAAAATCTCATATTTTGTTCTCCATTTCGACAAATACTGATAAAACACCTCATCATTAATTCCTTCACTTATAAATACATAAATAAATCCATCATTTATATCCACATCAAATAAATATTTTCTTATCATATAAATCAATAACTAATTATTCACAAATAATATTACAGAATCACAATAATGACAACCAGGCAGTTCCCAGGAAAGAGGGGGCTTTCCAATAAGAATTTCTCCTTACTGGCGCGCAATTAGGTGACCAAACCTCTCCTTAGACAGAACTTTCTAGACATTGCCAATAGTGCTATCTAATAATATTATTCAAATAATATGAATTATTGATCTGATAACGAGAAATATTGTGCAGTGATAATTATTGAAACAACAATAATATAAAATATCAACGCAGCAATTATTGAATCAATAAAATAAAATATTGAATAAAGAATTACTTTAACAATTATTGAGTAGTGCCTTCTTATGTAAGGATCAATAATTCAAAAATACTGTGTAAAACCGTGTGCTACTGTGCAAACACGCATATTACTGTATTTTATCCATCGGGTATTCCAACAGTGTTAACGGTAACGATTACGCCGTTATTTATAAAAACTTAATTTTGTCGTTTTCTTCATCCATGCGGTTATTCTATTATGGGGCCCATAAATGGTCATGCTACCGTCGCATTTAATATTCTTTACGGAAAGAATATTCCACGACCAAACGAATATTCCCACAATAATGAATATTTTATAACCACTTGTGTATTTTGGAAAAAATTCATATATCACCCTTAACTTTAACTTTTATCAATTTAACCATTTCTTGAATAGGAAAATTGAATACTTTTATTTCATAAAATTAGGGTCTTACAATCTCTCCTCCTTATGAAATTTCGTCCCCAAAATTTATGCACTGGTATTTCAAGAGTTGAGAATACCTTGCTTTCATTTCATATTCCATCTTCCCCGTCCTCATGATTTCTCCATTGCTCATCTCCGTATTTGGATATCATTCTAGAATACGACTTCAAAACAAGGGTTAATTGAACAAATTAACATATCACATAATATCCCGATATTATGGTGACCAACAAATAAGCTTAGGTAGGACACACTAAATGAAGGATTTACTCATCTCTCCTCCTAGTTCTATTCCCGATCTCCGCCGAGAGATCATATCCCTAAGCTCGATACCAAATGTAACAACCCCAAAATAGGTCCATTCCATCCAACCCATTCTCGAAGTCGCCAAATATATGGTACGGAAAATAACTACAACTTTATTACAACAATTGTCGTGCAAAATACAACAACACATATCTTTGTGAGTTTGGATACAAATATGTACCAATCAGTAGCACTTCACAATGACACCTTACATAAAGGTATAGTCAAAACCCATTTTAGAAATTAGATTCTTTGGGAAGTGCTCAAGGAAACCTTCGTACATGGGAGGCCATGCTTTTAGGTTATGGTAGATATCATATGGCCACGTAATTATCTCGTGGTTGACCTAATAGACCCCAAAGAAAAACGAGAAGATTACTATCATATTCTTCCCAATGGTGAGTCTTTTCTTGACATATCATTATCTCCACTGCCTCTAATTGGGTATTATACTCCAAACAAACACCAAGATTATATAGGTAGTGCTTGTAAATATACTCAAAGAAGTGGATGAGCACAACCATGTCTTATGATAACACGAGTTTGTATGTCATTAGACATCTTGTATGATAGTGACAAAACACCCTTCCAAAGTTGGGTTCGCTTTCACCTCTTTAGGGAGAACCTCAACAACTATAGACCACCGATTCTATTCCCTTGTTATCCCCGGGCCAACCAAAGCCTACACTTTTATTACTCCGAAAGGAATTGTGAAACAAAAGGGTGAGCACAACTATTTCATAAAGAATATTATGACTAAAGATAAATAAATTATCAATAGTCTTCATCGATGTAATAAATCGTAGATTTAGAACATATGGTAGATGATAAAACTTTTCAACCATAGTTGCAGCGGAATGAGCAATCCATTAGAAGAGTCAAATAGACCATAAAATCTATTATCTTCTCCATGTTAAAAATCCACCAACAATGTTTTATCCCTGTAACATCAATCAACAATTCCTGTCCACAATCATGTGTATAACTCATAATCGTAATTGTAGTTCTAAATTCCTTTCCTCATCCAAGACAAAGATAATTTTCATCCTGAAACATCAAAGATCATGGTTATACCAAATCACAGTTCCTGTTCATAATCATACTAATAAATTCATCTTTGCACCACGGGCCAAAGATATTCATCAACAGTTCATCTTTACACTATGTGTTAAAGATATTCAACAACAGTCATCTTTTTGCATTACAAGCCAAAGATATTCATCAATAATTCATCTTTGCACTACAAAGCAAAGATATTCAACAACAGTCATCTTTGCATTACGAGCAAAAGATATTCATCAATAATTCATCTTTTCAGACTACTGGCATTAAAGATATTCAACAACAGTCATCTTTGCATTACGAGCAAAAGATATTCATCAATAATTCATCTTTGCACTATCAAGCTAAAGATATTCATCAGTTAGTCATGTTCATTTAAACACACATTTCATCTTTTGACCACAGCCAAAGATATTCTTCGTAAATCATTCATCTTTGCATTGGTTTTATCCACGCCCAAAAATACCTCAAAAATAATCATAGTGGTGTAAAATTCAAGAATGATCAAAACATGGATACAATCAAAGCTAGTATCCGAATAGATATTTTAGATTTAAAAGAAAATTTTCATTTTTTAGGTGAATAGTCTTAAGTGATTCGTGAATAGTGCCAGTATACGTGAATAGTCTTGATATCGTGAATAGTAACTCCAACACCAAAAGATAGAAATTCCAAAAAAACATCTTCACGCTTCATGAATAGTACTCGTGAATAAGAATCGTGAATAGTAACTCGTGAATAAGTAACTCGTGAATAAAGTAACTCATGAATAGTAACCTTGAGCATGAAAAAGTTCCAAATTTGATAAAAAGTTCCAATCAATATTTCAGCATAATGATATTGAAGAAATAATATCATTTAAGAAGAAAATAACATCCCTTACTATCCCTTACCTCAAAAGAGCAGCACTTCTGACAGGATATCGGATATGACGCTGAAGGAAACTTGCACTGATGAATATCAACTCACCAAGTATCTAAATACTCACAAATTACACTCAATAATCTAGAGAGAGAAAGAGAGAAAGCTTATGTTTCTGGTGTGATTTTCAATTCTAACTTAGCCCTCTATTTATAGGAAAATGTTAAGACCAAGAAGAAGACTTGACACAAGCTACCGATGGCTTTACTGCTACTATTCCACCCACCAAAAATCAGCCATCTTCCCCAACAACCAAGAGTGGGGCCCACTCAATTCTAGAATTTTCCACCAAAACCTAATTTCCGAATCAGCTACCTCTTAAAATTCATAACAAATCATACGTTCATTTTAACGGTTCAAAATTTGTGGACATATACTCAACTTATATATGTATAACATATCCAAAAATTACAACGATCCAACGGTCGGATCAAAATTTATAACTCACATAATATAGTGAAGAACACGATTTTTTGGACTATTAGTCCTTCGGACCGATTTCATTAAAAATTTCACCATGAAATATCTACAAAGAATTTTTGGGTGATTCAAATTTCTACAGATTAGCTTACTTCTAGGGCTTTCTTTTGATATATGGCTCATCTCTTAACTCATTATACATAAAGAGTTATGGATTTTACAAAATCAAGTAATAAACTAATTTTTCCGAAAATCTCATATTTTGTTCTCCATTTCGACAAATCTTGATAAAACACCTCATCATTAATTCCTTCACTTATAAATACATAAATAAATCCATCATTTATATCCACATCAAATAAATATTTTCTTATCATATAAATCAATAACTAATTATTCACAAATAATATTACGAGAATCACAATAATGACAACCTGAGCAGCATTCTCAGAAAGAGGGGCTTTCAATAAGAATTTCTCCTTCTTGCCAAGCAATTAGGTGACCAAACCTCTCCTTAGGCGTAACTTTCTAGACATTGCCAATAGTGCTATCTAATAATATTATTCAAATAATATGAATTATTGATCCGATAACGAGAAATATTGTGCAAAGTGATAATTATTGAAACAACAATAATATAAAATATCAACGCAAAGAATTATTGAATCAATAAAATAAAATATTGAAGCAAAGAATTACTTTAACAATTATTGAGTAGTGCCTTCTTATGTAAGGATCAATAATTCAAAAATACCGTGGTAAAAGCAGGTGTGCATCGTGCAAACACGCATATTATCGTATTTTATCCATCGGGTATTCCAACGGTGTTAATTGATAACGATTACGCCGTTATTTATAAAAACTTAATTTTGTCGCTTTCTTCATCCCACGAGCTTATTCTATTATGGGGCCCATAAATGGCTGCTACCGTCGTGCGAATATTCTCAAACGTAAAGAATATTCCACGACCAAACGAATATTCCCCGACAACAATGAATATTTTATAACCACTTGTGTATTTTGAAAAAAATTCATATATCACCCTTAACTTTAACTTTTATCAATTTAACCATTTACTGAATAGGAAAATTGAATACTTTTATTTCATAAAATTCGGGGTCTTACAAAACATGTCTGTGGGCCCATTTCTTGACTGAAATTTGATTATAGCCCGTAAAATCGCTCGTTTGTGGATTTCGGTCAGTTTTTGTTTGGAATTTGGAAAAACTTTCTTCTGCAAAGTTGTAGAGAATGAAATTTCCTATGAAAAAGCCATAAGGTTCAAATTTTTCTGATAAAAGGGCTATTTATTATTAATTATTGAAGCTCCGAAGTTCTGAAATAATTGATTTTTGGAAGTTTTAATTATTTTATTTATGAAAAACGTTTTTCTTACTTTTTCTAGAAGGTGGGCATGTGGGAAATGCTAAGATCTGATTTCTAAGAAGGCGTATGAAATTTTATTATTAATAATATTATTTTATTAAATTTTCTGTTTTGGTGTTCTAAGCATTTTCCTATAAATAGGGTGCTTAGGTTAGAATTGAAAATCACACTAGAAACTGAAGTTTTCTCCCTCTATATTATCGAGCGTATTTTTGTGAGTATTTTGAGACTTTGAGTGTTATGAGTATTATCGAGTGTAGTCAGAAGTACCGTCTTTTCGAGGTAAGGGATATTATTTTTTTTTAAAATGACATTATTTCTTTCAATATCATTATGGCGAAATATTGTTAAGATTTTTTTTGTAAAATTCTTGTCTTTTAGTGTCGGGATTACTATTCACGTATACGACACTTTTCACGTATACGACACTATTCACGAATACGGCATTATTCACAGAAAAACTAAATTTTTGTTTTTTGTCCAAAATATCTATTATGGATACTAGCTTTGATTGTATCCATGTTTTGATCATTCTTGAATTTTACTTCACTATGGTTATTTATGAAGTATTTTTGAACTCGGATTGTTTAAAGTATGAATCCTTAATATTTGTTCTTTTGTTTCCTTTGGATTCGTTTTCTTTTAAAATATTTTTCATCATCCTCGGTCTAAATGATGATATTCTTTCAATATCTTTGGCACAGTAGTGCAAAGATGGTTGAATTTCTTATGAATATCTTTGGCAGTAGTGCAAAGATGTACATGTGTTGAGATGAACACGACTGACGGTGATGAATATCTTTGGCACAGTAGTGCAAAGATGAATATTTGATTCAAGATGTATATTGATTAATGTTACAGGAATAAAATATTGATGATGGACTTTTAAATTCATAGATTTCATTCTCTACGTATGTGACGCCCCCAAAATAGGTTCATTCCATCCAACCTATTCTAAGTCGCCAAATCGTGATGCGAAATAACTTCAACTTTATTAATACATTTGTCGTGCAAAATACGACAACATATATATCTTGTGAGTTTAAATCTGAGATATTGCCATCTAGATAATATCCACACGCAAATAAATCTCCATCATAATTATTGATACATTATTTTACAAAATGGTGAGGACTACTAAACAACTCTCTCTAGAACCTTCATTCCATGCCTTGCAGCTAGTACTCATTACATTCTCGCCTCCGAGAAGAAAAATGGAACAAAAAGAAAAGGGTGAGCTCAACTAGCCCGGTAAATAATATTATGACTAAGATAATATACAACAAATTATCGTTAGTCTTCAACAGGGAAAAATCTAATAGAATACAATAGACAACCAGTTTTAAATCAACAACTGCAGCGGAAACAACAATTCATTAGAAGAGTTAAGTAGAGAATGCAAACTACTATCTTCTATATATGAATTTAAAAGTTCATCGTCGATATTTTATCCTTGTAACATCAATCAATATATATCTGGAATCAAATATTCATCTTTGCACTACAGGCCAAAGATATTCATTAGTTGATCATATTCATCTAAACACCTGTTCATCTTTGCACTACGGGCCAAAGATATTAATCAGTCGGTCATATTCATCTCAACACTGTTAATCTTTTGCACTGGGTGCCAAAGATATTCAATAATATCATCATTTAGGGTGAGGATGATGAAAATATTTTAAAGAAAAGCGAATCCGGTGAAACAAAAGAACAAATATTAAGGATTCGTATTTTAAACAATCCAAGTTCAAAAAATACTTTATAAGTAATCGAGTGGAGTAAAATTCAAGAATGATCAAAACATGGATACAATCAAAGTTAGTATCCGAATAGATATTTTGGACAAAAGAAGAAATTTCATTTTTAAATTGAATAGTGTCATATTCGTGAATAGTGCCAGATCACGTAAATAATGCCGTATATCGTGAATAGTAACTCGACACCAAAAGATAGAAATTTCCCAAAAAAATATCATCACGCCGTGAATAGTAGTAACTCGTGAATAGTAACTCATGAATAGTAACTCATGAATAGTAACCCCGACATGAAAAAGTTCCAAATTTGATAAAATTTCCAACCAATATTTTGGCATAATGATATTGAAGAAATAATATCATTTTCGAATAAAATAACATCCCTTACCTCGAAAGACAGATCTTAGTTGAAACAGGATATAAAGCTATGACTTGAATTTGCAATAGTATAGCAATACTCA
The DNA here is from genome assembly GCA_020205615.1 of Panax quinquefolius. Lineage (NCBI taxonomy): Eukaryota > Viridiplantae > Streptophyta > Magnoliopsida > Apiales > Araliaceae > Panax > Panax quinquefolius. The sequence goes on along the minus strand of CM035155.1, from coordinate 12,811,784 downwards.
AAGTATACTCAAAATACTCACAAGAATACGCTCGATAATATAGAGAGAGAGAAAACTTCAGATTTACGGTGTGATTTTCAATTCTAACCTAAGCACCCTATTTAAAATGTAAGACCTCAAATTTTTTAAATAAAAGGAATTTCCTTTATTTATTATTTTGAAATAGTAAGGGTTGATTTGATTAATGTGGATAGTTAAGGGTTAAATACGCAAATATTTCAAAATAAGCAAGTGGTTATAAAATATTCATTTCGTTTGGGAATATTCGTTTGGTCGTGGAATATTCAGATGCGTGGGAATATTAGCATTTACGATGGCGCATGAGCCATGTGTGGGCCCCATAACTGAAAGCGATTGGATGAGGAAAACGACAAATATAAGTTGTTTAAAAATAACGGCGTAGTTGTTATTCGTTAATATCGTTGAATACCCGGTGGTTAAAAAACACACTAATACGCGTTGTTGTCAAAAAGAAGAAGACACCAGATTGCATCAATTATTGATTTTACGTAAGAAGGCACTACTCAATAATTGTTACTAAGAATTATCGCTCAGTATTATTTTATTTTATTGATTCAATAATTGTCATGCGTTGGTATTTTATATTATTATTGTTTCAATAATTGTCAATGCGACAAGATTTCCATTATCGATCAATAATTCATATTATTTGAATAATATTATTAGATAACATTATTGGCAATGTCTAGAAAGTTCTGGTCTAAGGAGAGGTTTGGTCACCTAATTGCGCGCCAAGAAGAGAGAGATCCTTATTCGAAAGCCCCCTCTTTCCGGGAATGTACTCGTCATTATAAATGTGATTCGTAATATTATTTGTGAATAATTAATTATTGATTCATATGATAAGGAAATATTTATTTTATATGAATATAAATGATGGATTTATTTATGTGGTTATTAATGAAGGAATTAATGTTGAGATGTTTTATTTGTATTTTGTCTGATCGAGGTATTAAAAGATCAAATCGGTGTTATTACAAATTTTTATTGTGTGAGTTATAATATTTAATCCGACCGTTGGATCGTTGTAATTTTTGGATATGTTATATATATATAAGTTGAGTATATGTCCACAAATTTTGAACCGTTAAAAATGAGCGATAATTTATTATGAATTTTAAGAGGTGATCGATTCTAAATTAGGTTATAAATGATTTTGGTGGAAAATTTAGAATGGTGGGCCCCACTTTTGGTTGGTGAGAAATGTGCTCAATTGAATTTTCAAATGTGGTGGGTGGGGAATAGTAGCAGGTAAAGCCATCAAAGTTGCAGTGTTAAGTCCGCTTTGCCGTCTGCTAACATTTTCCTATAAATAGTAAGGCTAAGTTTAATTGAAAATCACACCGTAAACAAAGTTTTCTCTTTCTCTCTATATTATCGAGCGTATTTTGTGAGTATTTAGATACTTTGAGAGTTGTTGCTCAAGATAAGTTTCATTCAAAGATCACTTCCGACCTTCCTTCCAAGTAATCGATTCTTTCGAGGTAAGTGGATATTTTTTTTTCAGAATGATATTATTTCTTCAATATCATTACTTCGAAATGTCGATCTGAAGTTTTTATCAAATTTGGAACTTTTTCATGTCTGGGTTACTATTCATGAGTTACTATTCACGAAGTTACTATTCATGAGTTACTATTCACGAAAGTTACTATTCACGAGTACTATTCATGAAGCGTGAAAATATTTTTTTTGGAATTTCTATCTTTTGTGTGCTGAGTTACTATTCACGATACGACACTATTCACGATACTTGGCAGACTATTCACGATACTGCACTATTCAATTTAAAAATAAAATTTCTTCTTTTCGTTCAAAAATATCTATTCGGATACTAGCTTCGATTGTATCCATGTTTTGATCATTCTCGAATTTTACACCACTATGATTATTTTTGAGGTATTGTTGGATATGGATAAAACAAAGTACTAATCCTTAATCCTTAATCCTTGTCATTTTGTTTCACCGGATTCGTTTCTTAAAAAAATATTTTCATCATCCTCGCCTTAAATGATGATATTATTGAATATCTTCGGCCCGTAGTGCAAAGATGAATGATTTTCAAGAATATCTTGGCCCGTCAGAAAAAGATTTAATGTGTTTAAATGAATACGATCGATCGATGAATATCTTTGGCCTTTAGTGCAAAGATGAACAGTGTTGAGATGAATACGACCGATTGATGAATATCTTTTGGCTCAGTAGTAAAAAAGATGAATATTTGATTTGAGATGAATATCGATTGATGTTACAGGATAAAATATTGATGATGGATCGTTAAATTCATAGATTATAGTAGATTTCATTCTCTACGTAACTCTTCTATGAATTATTATTTCACGCATGTAATATTGATTTAAAACTTGTTGTTCTATCAGATTCTATTAAATTTTTCCTCGTTGAAGACTAACGATAATTTGTTGTATATTATCTTAGTCATAATATTCTTTATCGAGCTAGTTGAGCTCACCCTTTTCCTTTTTGTTCCATTTTTCTTCTCGTGAGGCTAGAATGTAAATGTAGTACTAGTCTGGGTATGGAATGAAGGTTCTAGAGAGAGTTGTTTAGTAGTCCTCACCATTTTTGTAAAATAATGTATCAATAATTATGATGGGGATTTATTTGCGTGTGGATATCATCTGTAAGACAATATTATATTTAAACTCATTAAGATATATTGTCGTATTTCACACTACATTTGTATTATTAAAGTTGTAGTTTGCTTCTTTGTACCATGTATTTGCTAACTCAGAATGGGTGTTGTGTATACCTATTTTGGGGGCGCCACACTTGGTATCGTAGCTTAGGATATGATCTCTCCATGAGATCGGGAATAGAACTAGGAGGGAGAGACGAGTAAATCCTTCGCTAAAGGTGTCCTACCTAAGCTTATTTGTTAGTTGGTCAAGATATAGGATATTATGTGATATATTGATTTCTTAATTAACCCTTGTTTTTATGACAAGATTTGAGAATGTCGAACGAGAATATTAACAAAGGAGTAAATGAGACCGTGGAGATGCTCAGATTTACCAACGAGGAGAACGTGCAACAGTCGACAATGTACCTCCCGTGAACAACACCACCGAATGATGATGAACGAGGGGATGTTTAGAAGCTTTTTTGTAGCTCATGCAAAATCGCACGAGGAGACTCGTGTTCAAAATACAGGAGGAAATGATAGTAATTCACTGTGGTCACAAACAAGCAAGCTTCAAAGAGTGGGACCACCTGCATTCTGGGAAAGCCGATCCGATTAAAGCGGAGACGTGGGTCAAACAAATTACCAAGATATTCGATGTCTGGGATGCACGGAGGAACAGAAAGTTCCATTCGCTACTTTTATGTTCAGAATGAGGCAGACATCGGTGGGAAATCAGGAAGCGCACTCCATCCAAACCGCACTCAAAGATGTCATGGGAGACGTTTCAGAATAGCCTCAATGACAAGTACTTCCCCGAAAGTATTCGCTATATGAAGGAAGTGGAGTTTATTAGATCGAACAAAACAACACGATTTGTCCCAAAGACGAGGCGTAAGTTCATGAGTTATCCGTGTTTGCACCTCATTTGGTGGAGAATGAGGAACGATGACGCGGATGTTTCGAGAGGTTTGAAACCCCAAGATACGCCAAGATCTCATTTCTCATAAATTTTCTCTATTCAGATGTTCACAATGTGGCTCATTGTTAGAAGCGAGATAACGAGTACGCTCAACCGAGGGACCATAACCAGGATCATACCAAGATAGTAGTCAACAAAATAACGATAACCAATGGAGAAAGAAGAATACGACAAAAAGGCAGAACCACTCCGTGGTAATCGTGGCCATGAAAATAGAAGCGAAGCCTGGGAGGAGATTTTAAAAAGAGGAGATTCAACAACGACCATGTGAAGACGCCGCCCAAGAAGAATCGGGTTCCAAGGAGGAGAAAGACCATCTATCGATATGTTACAAATGCGGAAAGAGGGATATATCACCCAAACCGCCCACAACAGCTTTAAGGTATGCTATAATTGTGGAAAAGAAGGACATATCGCCGAGATCAGTACGATATCGAAACCCACCAAATGAGAATGGTGACTCAAAAGGATGTCCCGTAAAAGTCAAAGTCAACGGTTCTTCGAAGAGCGCTTTGTCGTGACTTCCATTAAAATACGAGGAACCCGAACTAAATTAGTACGGGTTAGTTAATTATAAATTTGCTAAGTTTATACCTTACTAGATATCTGGGTTCTACCCATTCTTTTATCTCTTGCTTATTTCAACGCTTGAACTTGACTACGGAGAAATTAGACTTTGACCTATTTATGGAGACTCCAGTTAGAGAAACTTTCATTACATCCGTTGTTTAGAAATCTTGTTTGATTCAGTCAGCACTATCACATTACCGTTAACCTTATTTCTATAGAGATATTTGCTTTTGATGTGATTTTAAGGTTAACTACTCATCATGCCGAAATTGATTACTTTGTAAGGTTGTTAGTTTTCATATTCCTAACTAACAACTCGTTATTCAATTCAAGCAACCAAACCATTGAAGTCAAACTCTTTCATATTAAGCCATAAAGCCATTCGCTTATTGAAAAACGGATGTCAAGTTTTCTTAGCCATGTCATGGACTTGAACAAAAATAAGTCGATTTGAATGATATTTCGTTGTTGTTAAATTTCCCGACGTGTTTCTCAAGAATTTTCGCTTACTCCCAAAGCTCGATATTAAATTTTGTATCGAATTTGAACCCAGACAAAACTCATTTCTAAAATCTCATATCGAATGGCTCCTATTGAACTTCGTGAGTTAAAATTCAACTATAGAATTTGGTACCGAGCCTTTATCTTGTGACTTCCTTTCAGGAATTCACCAAGCCACTCTCCGTAGGGACGCCATATTCGTATGCGACATAGTAAATCGATAGGTGTCATTGTGACGTGCTATCCAAGATTGGGATATGAGTCACAATTGAGAGCAACTAAGTCAAGAATCTAAACACGTAGCTTTCAGGCTTAGTTGGTTATTATCTGAGATTCGTTGAAGGATATTCTCGAATCGCTATTCCATTAACGCAAATTGACTCGTAGAGATACAAAATTCGAATGGAGCAAGGAATGTGGGAAGAGCTTCAAGAACTCAAGAGGAGACTCATTTCAAAGACATGTTTCGACCATGCCATCCCGAAAAGTTTAACGTGGTAGCCGACGTGTTGAGTAGAAGATCGATATTAAGAAGATCATATATCACAAAGACTAATTTCGATAATTTACAAATAATAGAGATGGAGATGAAAACTCTAGGTACCCACGTGATGATATAAAAGTATAATCGACTTTAATCGATAAAGTTAAAGTCCAGCCAAGCCAAAATGTCGATGTGATGCGTATGAAGAAGAAAGTACAAGAAGGAGTTATTCCTAAGTTTAGAATTGATGAAGAAGGAATACTTCGAGTCCACTCTAGACTTTCAGGTTCCTAACGACTCGATTTGAAGTACAAGATTATGATGGAGGCACACAATACACCATTTGCAATCCATCCCGGAAGTACTAAATGTATCGTGATCTTCGACATACATTTTGGTGGAACAATATGAAGAGAGAGATTGCAAAGTTTATCTCGATGTGTTTAACTTGCCAACACGTAAAGTGAGCATCTAGTACCTAAGGGTCCGCTGCAACCACTTGAGATTCCGAAATGGAAGTGGGAACACATTACCATGGATTTCACACGGGTCTTCCTACGGCTTTCAAGGCATCAATGCTATTTGGGTTATTGTTGATAGATTAACCAAATCGCTTCATTTTTCGCCGACACGGAGACTTATTCCCTCGAACGCCTTGCTAGTATGACGTAAATGAGATTGTGAGGTTGTATGGCATGCCCAGATCCATAGTTTTGGATCGTGACCCAAGATTCACTTCAAGATTTTGGGTTAGCTTGCAAAAAGCTATGGGCACGGATTTGCGATTTAGTTCTAAGATACCATCCCCAAACCGGACGGACAATCAGAGAGGACTATTCAAACTCTCAAGATATATTAAGACTCGTGTCCTAGACTTCAAGGGCAGTTGGGATAAGTATTTACCATTGGTGGAATTCTCCTACAACAACAGCTTATCGTGCAAATATAGGTGTGGCTCCATTCAAGCATTATATGGACAAAAATGTCGTTCTCCAATATGTTGGGATGAGGTGGGTGAAGCAACATTGTTGGGACCCGAAGTTAAGACGTATGATCACCGAAAAGATCCAAATGATTCGACAACGATACAAAAACCAAGACAAGATCGACAAAAGAGTTATGCGGATCTTCATCGAAAGGACGTGGAATTTAATGTAGGGATCATGTATTATTGCGAGTCGCTTCCATGGAAGGGAGTTACAAGATTTGGGAAGAGAGGAAAGCTCAATCCACGATTTATGGTCCATTTCAAATTCTCGACCGAGTAGGAAATGTAGCCTATAGACTCACTAGCGTTATCTCCAAGTATGTCTCGTGTTCATAATGTGTTTCACATATCTCAGCATTTGTAAATATGTGAAAGACCCGAACCACGTTATAGAAGTTAGAACCGGACGAGATAGCCAAGACTTAACGATGAGGAGGTACCTATCAAGATTTTGGATAGGAAGGAGCATGTCCCACGCCAAGAAAGGTCATACCACAAGTTAAAGTTTTGTGGAGGAATCATGCTATAGAGGAAATGACCGAATTGGAAACGGAAATGAAAGCGAGGTATCCTCACCTTTTTTCAAACACCAGTACGACGCCAATTTCGAGGATTAAATTTCATAAGGAGGGAGGTCAGAAGACCTCAAATTTTTTAAATAAAAAGGAATTTCCTTTATTTATTATTTTGAAATAGTAAGGGTTGATTTGATTAATGTGGATAGTTAAGGGTTAAATACGCAAATATTTCAAAATAAGCAAGTGGTTATAAAATATTCATTTTCATTTGGAATATTCGTTTGGTCGTGGAATATTCAGATCGCTTGGGAATATTCAATGACGATGGCAAGAAACCATGTGTGGGCCCCATAACGAAAAAAGCGATTGGATGAGGAAAACGACAAATATAAGTTGTTTAAAAATAATGCAGTAGTTGTTACAATTAATATCGTTGGAATACCTTTATGGTTAAAACACACTAATACGCGTTGTTGAACAAGAAGACACCAGATTGCATCAATTATTGATTTTACGTAAGAAGGCACTACTCAATAATTGTTACAAAGAATTATCGCTCAATATTTTATTTTATTGATTCAATAATTGTCATATTGGTATTTTATATTATTATTGTTTCAATAATTGTCATCGCACAAAGATTTCCCATTATCGATCAATAATTCATATTATTTGAATAATATTATTAGATAACATTATTGGCAATGTCTAGAAAGTTCGCGTTCAAGGAGAGGTTTGGTCACCTAATTGCGCCGCCAAGAAGTGAGAGATCCTTATCGAAAGCCCCTCTTCCCGGGAACAACTCGTCATTATAAATGTGATTTCGTAATATTATTTGTGAATAATTAATTATTGATTCATATGATAAGGAAATATTTATTTTATATGAATATAAATGATGGATTTATTTATGTGGTTATTAATGAAGGAATTAATCTTTGAGATGTTTTATTTGTATTTTGTTTGATTCGAGGTATTAAAAGATCAAATCCTGTTATTACATACTTTATTGTGTGAGTTATAATATAATTTAATCCGACCGTTGGATCGTTGTAATTTTTGGATATGTTATATATATATAAGTTGAGTATATGTCCACAAATTTTGAACCGTTAAAATGAGCGATAATTTATTATGAATTTTAAGAGGTGACCGATTCGTAAATTAGGTTATAAATGATTTTGGTGGAAAATTCTAGAATTGGTGGGCCCCACTTTTGGTTGGTGAGAAATGTGCTCAATTGAATTTTCAAATGTGGTGGGTGGGAATAAGTAGAAGTAAAGCCATCGTGTTGTGTAGTGTTAAGTCCGCTTCTACAAGGCTAACATTTTCCTATAAATAGAGGGCTAAGTTAGAATTGAAAATCACACCGTAAACAAAGTTTTCTCTTTCTCTATATTATCGAGCGATTTTGTGAGTATTTAGATACTTTGAGAGTCATTGCTCAAGATAAGTTTCATTCAAAGATCACTTCCGACCTTTCCTTCCAAGTAATCGATTCTTCGAGGTAAGTGGATATTATTTTTTCAGTAATGATATTATTTCTTCAATATCATTACGTCAAATGTCGATCCAAGTTTTTATCAAATTTGGAACTTTTTCATGTCTGGGTTATTTATTCATGAGTTACTATTCACGAGTTACTATTCATGAGTTACTATTCACGAGTTACTATTCATTTAGTACTATATATTCATGAAGCGTGAAAATATTTTTTTGTGGAATTTCTATCTTTTGGTGTTGAGTTACTATTCACGATATCGACATTATTCACGATACTGACCACTATTCACACGATACAAGACTATTCACCGAAAAAATAAAATTTCTTCTTTTCGTCCAAAATATCTATTCGGATACTAGCTTTGATCAGATCCATGTTTTGATCATTCTCGAATTTTACACCACTATGATTATTTTTGAGGTATTGTTGGACATGGATAAAACAAAGTACTTAATCCTTAATCCTTAATCCTTGTCATTTTGTTTCACCGGATTCGCTCTTTAAAAATATTTTCATCATCCTCGCCTTAAATGATGATATATTATTGAATATCTTCGGCCCAGTAGCAAAGATGAATGATTTCAAGAATATCTTTGGCCCAGAAGCAGCAAAGATGAACAGTGTTTAAATGAATACGACCGATTGATGAATATCTTTTGGCCTTGAGTGCAAAGATGAACAGTGTTGAGATGAACATGACTCGATTGATGAATATCTTCGGCCAGAAAGCAAAGATGAATATTTGATTTGAGATGAATATCGATTGATGTTATGTGGATAAAATATTGATGATGGACCGTTAAATTCATAGATTATAGTAGATTTCATTCTCTACGTAACTCTTCTAATGAATTATTATTTCACCATGTAATATTGATCCGAAACTTGTTGTTTATCAGATTCTATTAGATTTTTCCTCGTTGAAGACTAACGATAATTTGTTGTATATTATCTTAGTCATAATATTCTTTATCGTAGCTAGTTGAGCTCACCCTTTCCTTTTGTTCCATTTTTCTTCTCGTGAGGCTAGAATGTAAATGTAGTACTAATGGGTATGGAATGAAGGTTCTGAGGAATGTTTAGAATTTTGAAGGTTATTAGAGAGAGAAGACAATATTATATTTTAGTAGTCCTCACCATTTTGTAAAATAATGTATCAATAATTATGATGGGGATTTATTTTGGGCGGCCACACAAAATATGTGGATATTGTCCTGTAAGACAATATTATATTTAAACTCATTATTAAGATATATTAAAATAATATTTCAAATAAATCAACGCAAAAGAATTATTAAATCAATAAAATAAAATATCAATAAGATAATTCTTGTAATAATTATCGAAAGTAGTGCCTTCACGTAAGAATCAATAATCGTGCAATACCGCAGGTGCCACTCGTTCAACAACGTGTATTAGTGTGTTTTAACCACCGGTATTCTAACGATAATTAGTCGGTAAAAACTACTACCGTTATTTATAAACAACTTATATTTGTCGTTTTCTTCATCCAATCGCTTCGCGTTATGGGGCCCACAAAAGATCGCTGCCGTTATATTTAATATTCCCGACAAAGACTTAATATTCCACCACCAAACTAATATTCTCCGGCACAATAATGAATATTTTATAACCACTTGCTTATTCGAAATATTTGCGATTTTACCCATAACTATCCACATTAATCAAATCAACCCTTACTATTTCAAAATAATAAATAGAGAAAAATAAATTTCATTTATTAATAATTTGGGGTCTTACAACGTAACTCTTCTATGAATTATTATTTCATTTGCGAATATTGATCTAAAACTTGTTGTCTATTGTATTTTATCGATTTTTCCTCGTCAAGACTAACGATAATTTGTTCTATATTATCTTAGTCATAATATTCTTTCTTGGCTAGTTGAGCTCACCTTTTCCTTTTTGTTCCATTTTTCTTCTCAAGAGGCTAGAATGTAAAGCAGTACTAATCGGGTATGGAATGAAGGTTCTAGAAAGTTGTTTAGTAGTCCTCGCCATTTTTGTAAAAAAATGTACCAATAATTGTAATGAGGACTTATTTGGGTGTGAATATTGTCTAGATGACAATATTTGTATTTAAACTCACAGTTTTTATGTTGTATTAATAAAGTTGTAGTTATTTTTGTACCATGTTATTGACGACTCAAAATGGGTGATGTATACCTATTTTTGGGGCGTCACACAAACTCTATAAGTCAATAATCTCATACATGTTTGATCACATAAGTTAACGACATTCATTTATTATTATCTTAGTAACACAATCAGATTTCACATTAGCACATAATCGCGCTGTGTAGTTTTGTAGCCACCGTTTAGTTTTTTTTAAAGTATAATTAGATAATTTGTAAAAACCTTTAGATTCTTGATTTCGCATAACCATTATGTATTAGAACACTTTATATTAAGCATCATTATGATTCTGCGTTACAGTTTAGAATAGAAAGGTAAACATACTTCCAAGTTCTGATCATAAATGTAATGCAGATGGTGTAGGTTTGCCTCGCAACGCAGCCCTAGGCTACTGATTTGTCTAGGATGGGTGCAAATTGCATCAGTCTCCCTGACGCAGACCAAACTTAAATTCCTGATTGCTTGTTCCATTTTGATTTCCTAGCATGCGTATTGTTACTATTATTATTATTATTACTATTATAATTATAATTATAATTGTAATTATTATTATTTGTAGTGTGAGATAAAATGTGAGCCTTTAGATTAAATTGAAAGAATTAAGATGAAATCTGAACCGTCCTTGTACTTTGTAAAATGAAAGATTCAAAATGAGTTTTGTTTTATTATATAGATATCCAGACATATTTACAAAACTTACAATTATCAATAACAATTTTCATAATTCACCACACCACCACAATAACAATTATTATTATTATTATTATTATTATTATTATTATTATTATTATTATTATTATTATTATTATCAAGTTATTATTACTATTATCATAATAATTATTATAATTATTACTATTATTATTATTAATAATATTACTATTATAGTTATTATTATTATTATTATTACTATTATTATAATAATTATAATAATAATTATTATAATTATTACTATTATTATTATTACTATAATTATAATTATAATTATAATTATTACTATTATTATTATTATTATTTTTATTATTATAATTATTGTAATCATTATTACTATTATTATCATTATTAGTATTATTATTATTTATTATTATTATTATTACTATTATAATTATAGTTATAATTATTGTTATTATTATTTTTATTTTATTATTACTATTAATAATAATAATAATAATAATAATAATAATAATTTATTATTATTATTATTATTATTGGGCGGGAATTTTTAAGGGTGAATTTGATTTGGACGAAAATTTTTAGTGTGAGATGAAATGTGAGTTTTTAGATTAAGTTGAAAGAATTGGAATGAAATCTAAACCGTTCTGATGCTTTGTCAAACAAGGATAAAGGAAATAGATTTTATATGATTGATTATGTCATAAATTATTATTAAAATATTTAATATTATGTCATTTGAGACAAAAAATAAATAAAAATAAAGATCCCTAATACATTACTCTCAAAGAAAAAGAAAACAATTAAACTAACATTCCACGGTTTCCACCTAAAGAATTTAAATAAATTAGTATCTGGTGGAATACACATTGTGTAAATCTTAAAAAATGAAATTAAAAAAATTATCATCAATTATTTTTAACTCTTTTTGAAAGAGATTTAGAAATAATAACCGATTCCATAAATTTATGAAAAAATCAATATAAAAATTTAAAATAGGAATTACCTTAAAAGTTGAAGAATATTTTTAGAAAAGACAAAAAGTTTCAAAATGATGTGGCCTCCAACTTTATATATTTTTGTTTCAAAAAAAAGAAAGTATTAAACGTTAAAATATTTAAAAATCAATCGTAGTAATAATTTGTTATTATGACAGAGTTTTAAATTAATAATTTATTATTTTTAGAGATAAATTTGAAATAAAAATACTGGAGTACATATTAGTCTTTTTCTAATATTTTGTTTGAAAACGTCCTATAAAAATGGCCCAGCGTTCGTCATTCTTGCATTCTTCGCTTTTGAGAAAGTACTGGAGTGAGGATTGAAGAGATAAGAGGAGACTACCTGAGGTTCATATTCTCTCATATGTCATATATTCCTTTATATTAAATGTAATTCACAATATTTATATGTAATTATTATATGTTTGTGTTAGTGCAAACAATTTGCATAGCGGCGAGTTGATTTATACCCTGAATTGATTTTGCTTATGGTTATAATTTCATTTCTCTCTTGTATAAGGGTTCTATTAGCATTGCTGACTGTAATTTTGGGATTTTATGGTTAAGTTTTTATGCTGGGATTTTGAGGTACTATTTCATGTTGGGTAGATCTGATTTTAATTTTGTTCAGCGATTGGTTATGTTGCAAATCGCCTGTGGTCATTAAATTACAGTAAAAGGTGATGGGTAAGGGAATTGAAGAAATAGTTTTGTGTTTTATTCATTCTATTTGCCTTTCTATATGTGTTGAATTAAAATAGCAAAATGATATTTCCCTTGGGCTATGATAAAATGAATAGTGAATTGGCCCACATCTATATTAGATGCAGCTTTGATATATCTAGTTTTCCTTTTTATTTAGATATAATTGCGTGCCTCTCAATTTATAAATATTGAGTATATAAAATGTCTCGACAATAAATACACACGCACAAATATATATATAGGAAAAACTAAATAATATAATTGTATTTATTAGATCGTCATATGTGTTTGTAGGTTAAAATTTATTTTTATACGTATTTAATTTTTGAATCTTGAAAAGTTACTAGTGGATTTTCGCTAACAAAATGTCTCATATTGTTATTTAATATTTATATAATTTTGACAAAAGATATAATCTTTGTATAAATAATAAATATATCTAATTTTGGACCTATTCTAATTTTGTATAAATAATACAACTTAAATCTTTGTGTTAGTAATATCAAATTTATATTTTCATGCTAGTACTATCTTTTTTACCCCAGCTAAATATTTCTGGTCTCATGGCTACACGTGGATGGAAAATGTGTTACATGATTACAATTTAAAGGGAATAAATTTATGTTTGCCTTGATTGACTTGAATTTTTTTGAAGTCTATAAATCATTTTTTTTTATATAAAATTGTCTTTATTTTGTTACCAATTCATAGTTCAATCGGGTTGCAGCCTGAGAATGTGGCCCTTGGTTTCCCACTTGGATATGTATGTTGGTGCATTTATGTTTGTGTTAGGTCTAAGGAGTTTGGAACTTTTGATCCACAATCAAAATAAAAATATCCAGAATAATACAAAGAAGAGCTCATAATAAGTTACATACATAAATAAAAAGGTCTTTCTTTCTCAACAGGAATTTTGGTTATATTTTCTCTTACAAAAGCTGATTCTTTTTGAGTATCAGTCCACTAGCTAAACATTATGAAATCACAGTGGTAAAGTTTAATGTTTTGAAACAAAAGCGTTCATTAAGAATTTTTACTGGATGCATTAATATGAACAAAGTGGTAAAAGAAAAATGGTAGCGCTAAAAGTTAGTAGGAACATGTGATATGTCAATGTCTGAGGGGGCTACCTAGTACCAATTGTAAGAGCGACCATTTAATCAAATGCACACCTTACATATATTGACTATAACCTTATGCGCGCGCACACACACATATATATAATAATAATAATTTTTTTTGGGGAGGGTCATGGACTAGCACCATACGACCGGTAACTATTATAGAATCGACTAGCACCTAATATTGCATGAATAATAACTTCTATTAAATTGAAAAACACTTATTATCAGTGTTCTAAAAGTCGCTAGTAAGTCCCAGGTCAGTTGGCTACCGATTAGAGACTAGGGGATTAATCGGGGATTAATCAGCTAGTCGAATTTTTAATTTTTAAAAAAATATATAATCTCCTCCCTCCTTCATAAAGTAGAATAACACAAGTAACACAAATCATCAAATAAAAACATGGAGACCAAGTAAAATCAGTGTTCTAAAAATCCCCGCCTAGGCCTTGTCTAGGCGCTAGGCCCCCCCTTGGCGCCCCGCCTAGGCACTAGGCCCCCCGACGCCTCACCTAGGCCTAAGGCGGCAAAAAAAATCCTCTAGAAAATTAGGCGGGGCCTAGGTGGGTCTAAGCGGAGAGTTTTTTTTTTTTTTTTAATAACTACCCAAACCAGATTTTAATATATTTATTTTTCTAATGATTTATCATATTCATAATACATGTTGTAGCATATCAAATCACAACAAAAAGTGAACAATATCAAGTCAAAATAGATACTTTTATTATAGTTGTAATTTTTTGAACTTGTACCAACTTCAAATTATATAAATGATGATACATTTGTAATATTTAGTTTAATTCAATATAATTCTTAAATTTATGTTTAGTTTCTTAAGTTTTAATATTGAATTAAATTCTTGAAATTTTAAATTTTATTATTTAATAGCAATCTTGTTTATGAATAAAACTAATATGTTAAAAATATGTTTGAACTTTGAACAATTGCATATTTATGTTTGAACTTTGACATTAACAATATGGATATGTGTTTGAACTTTAAGCAAAGGCCTTTATTATCTTTATTATAGATTGTTTTGCTTTATATTATTTTTTTGTTTGGATAAATATAAGATAAAATATTAAAATTGGCTTAAATAAAAAATTTCGCCTAGGCCCCACCTAGGCCCCCTAGGCGCTAGGCCCCCCTCGGCCGCCCGCCTCCCGTCTAGCGCCTTTTAGAACATTGAGTAAAATCAAATAGTTCGACGCTCTAAGTTCAAAACCAATTAACCAAATGAAACTAAGTAGCACAAAATCAATAGTCAATCACTCCTCCTTCTCCTCTTGTCCATATTTCTCAAACTCATAATTCTCATCTTGCTCTTCGTTGTCATCATCTTCCGACACAAACTCGTCTTCATCTAGTTCTCGTACATTTCTACCACTTCTTCTAGGTAGAAGGACCTCATCCGCTCCAATTTTTTCTGATTTTCCCCGACTTCTTCCGATTTTTCCCGACTTGTTCCGATTTTTTTGATTTATTCCGACTGGGCGACTTTACCGATTAGTTGCCTGGAGCCCGACTAAGTCGGCCATCGACTAAATTAAAGGACTAGGCCCTAGTCGATTCGTTGAGGCTCTGACACCGACCTATTCGCTGACTAGTCGGTTGACTTTTCGAACACTGCTTATTATCTATGCATGTTCTTGAATACCACATGAACGCCTGTCCTATGAATCTTAAGGACACAGACAAATGGTTGTTCCCTCACAAATAAGTGTAGAAATGTATTCTCTCTTATATTTCTTAGATTACATGAAAACTTATTTATACAAGAAAAAACTTTCAACAAGTACAAGGAGCCCATGCTCCATTAGGTGTTGCCATACTCTACTAACAACTATATCAACTGATATACTCTACTAACAACTAACATGACATCTTCTAACACTCTCCCTCAAGTTGGTGTATAGATATCTCGCATACCCAACTTGAAACACAATAGATGAAACATCTTACTACTAAGACCTTTAGTCAAATATCAGCTAGCTGATGATCTGTTTTTACAAAAGGTAAGCAAGTAAGACCACTGGTTAACTTTTCTTTGATAAGTGCCTATCAATCTTAATGTGATTCGTTCTATCGTGTTGTACTGGGTCATTTGCATACTAATAGCTGCCTTATTAGCACAAAATAATTGCACAGGCCCTTTAGTTATAACACCCAAATCTTCTAGCAAAGTTCGAAGCCACATTAGTTCACATATACCCAAGGCGATAGCTCGATATTCAGCCTCAACACTAGATCTTGCCACCACAGACTGTTTCTTACTATGTCAAGTAACAAGATTACCTCCAACAAATGAACAATATCCTGATGTAGAACGACGATCCTCAATAGAGCCAGTCAATCTGAGTCGGAAAAAGCTTCAACTCTTATATGGTCGTGTGGTGAAACAATAATCCTTTTCCTGGAGCAGACTTGAGATACCTCAGAATTCTATAAAGTTTCCATGTGACCATATAGTGATTCACTATTCCCACAACATAAGATATGTTAGGTCTAGTATGAGAGAGGTATATCAATCGTCCCACTAAACGTTGATACCTTTCTCTATCAACCGTAGGTCCCGTGCCTCCTTTTAGATGATGATTAACTTCAATAGGAGAATCAACATGCTTACATCCTAACATGCCAGTTTTTGTTAAAAGATTAAGGACATACTTCCGTTGAGATAGAAAAATCCCACCGGAAGATCTTGCAACTTCAATACCAAGGAAATATTTCAAAGGACCAAGATCTTTGATTTCAAATTCTTTGGCCAGACTCACTTTGAGATTAGCTATCTCTTCTTTATTATCCTCTGTCACCACAATGTCGTCAACATAAACAATAAGAATGGTAATCTTACCCTTTATTTGTTTGACAAAAAGAGTATGATCTGCTCGACTTTGCATGTACCCAAACCTTATCATTGCTCTGTGGAGTCTACCAAACCAGGCTTTAGAAGATTGCTTCAGACCATTCAAAGCCTTTCGTAGCTTACAAACCTTGCCCACAGTGACGGATGAAGCAAAACCAGGAGGTATGTCCATGTACACTTCCTCTTCCAAGTTACCGTGAAGGAATGCATTTTTTACGTCTAATTGTTGAAGATTCCAGCTGAAGTTTGCTGCACATGATTATGGTACGAACATAGTTCATCTTTGCTACAGGAGCAAATGTCTCCTGGTAATCAATCCCATGGGTTTGAGTGTACCCTTTTGTAACTAGTCTGGCTTTGAGTCTCTCAATTGTCCCATCAAAATTTTGTTTGACTGTATATACCCACTTGCATCCAAATGGTTTTTTTCCATAAGGAAGAGTAACTAGTTCCCATGTATCATTCTTCTTCAGGGCATTCATCTCCTTAATCATAGCCTGTTTCCAATTCTCATTGCTCATTGCTTCTTTCCACCCCTGAGGAACAGATATTGAAGACAAGGAGGAAACAAAGGAGAGGTAGGATGCATATAATTTATCATAGGCTAAGAAATTAGAAATAGGATGTTGAGTATAAGCTCTAACCCCTTTTCTAAGAGCAATATGAATATCGGTATCATCAGATGAGGTAATAGGAGCAATAGGAATATCAGTATTATCAGAAGAACAAGTAGGATTAGGATTCTCACCATTAACATTATTCTGACTAGGTTCGGAGCAAGGTTGGCGTAGTGGTGTAGAAATGATTACCTTATGCTTGCCTTTTCCAGCATAGGTCCTAAACTGAGGCTCAGGCTCAGGCTCATTCTGTCTAGCACTCTGTAACTCCCCCTGTGTAGAATTATCATGAACAATAGGAACTTGAAAAATAGGGCTTGAAATACCAGCCTCAGAGGGAAGCTTAAGGAAGATGGTTTATAAGAAATGCAACAGTCAGAACTGCATCTCCCCATAGAAATTTAGGGGTGTTCATGGTAAACATAAGAGATTGTGCAACCTCTAGTAAGTGTCGATTTTTTCTTTCCGCCACACCATTTTGTTCTGGAGTTTTAACACAAGAGGTTTGAAGGATGATGCCATGCTGAGAGGGATGCTGAGAGGGTAAGATGCAAACGCAATATTATTACTATATTCACGACTATTATCACTGTGAAGAATCCTAACTTTAGCGTCAAATTGAGTTTGAATCATTTTGTGAAAATCCTGAAAACAATCAAACACCTCATTTTTTGATCGCAGAAGATAGATCCAAGTGACATGAGAATGACAATCAATGAAGCTAACAAACCATCTAAAACCAGGACAAGAAACAACTCGAGAGGGTCCCCATACATCAGAATAGATAATAGCAAAAGGCTCAGTGTCTACTATGAATGACAGAATAAGTAGATCGTTTGTGTCTACCTAATTCACATGGTTCACACAAAAACTGAGTTTTGTTACATTGTTTAACTAAAGATGGAAATAAAGACTCCAATACAGAAAATGAAGGATGTCCCAAACGTCGATGCCATTGATGGAGAGAGATCAGACGAGAGTCAAGAGTAGAGTGTAGAGCCTGAGTAGAGCACACTTTTGACGAGGGAACATCTAAATAGTAGAGACCATTAACTGCGCTACCATTCCCAATTTGTTGTCCTGTCACCAAGTCCTGAAAAACACAATGAGTTGGAAAAAATGTTACTGAACATTGTAGAGATTTGCAAAGATGTTGGACATATAGTAAATTTGCAGTAAATGAAGGGATATGAAGAATGGATGATAATGTTAATGAAGAAGTACAAACGACAGAATCACGCTCGGAGATAGAGGCCATCAGCAATCCGAACCTTGTCTTTTCCAGAGAAAGGTGTGTATGAAGTAAAGAGGTTGGATGACCCAGTCATATGCTCGGTGGCACTTGTGTCTATAATTCAACTAGGACAAGTGGATGAAACATGTAAAGCACAAGAATGTATACCTGACGGAGCATAAAGAGAAGGAGTAGATTGAGAATAGAATTTTCGAAAAACTGAGATCTCTTCAGGGGTGAGAGCAGTAGTAGTTTCAGAAGTACTGGGTGTGTCAACAGGAAGGGGTGGAGTAGATATGTAGACCTGGGATCCACGTCCACGGCCAGACCGTCCTCCATGTTCTTTAGGACGCCCATGAAGCTTATAGCAGCGATCCCTGGTATGATTTCGCGGAACTCCTCAATAAGAGATGGAATGTGAATGCTCGGCTTAAGATTCGAAGTAACCAAGGCTGATTTGTCCACATGATGGAGATTTAGAACCATCACTCGACGTCTACTTTCCTCTTGCTCGCAGTGATGGAAAAGGTGTCTGACCAATCAGTTGGGCTCGAACTTGATTAAACTCAATGTTTAAACTAGCCAAGAAATCAACAACTCGATCCTCGCTAACAAACTTCTGATAAGCTGCGGTATCCTCAGTACATTTGGCGGAAAAAATCCGGTAATGATCAAGCTCCTGCTAAAGGGGCATTAATCTCTGCAAAATACTGTGCAACAGGCTTCTCCCCTTGACCCTGCTCACGGATTTTCTTACGAATGTCATATGCCTTGGACATATCACCAGAAACAGAGAAAGTTTGGGAAATAGCCTCCCAAACTTTATAGGCAGTGCCTAGAAACATGTAACTATTCCGCATATTTGGTTCCATAGAATTAAAAATCCATGTTTTGACCATGGAATTATCAGACTTCCATTCTTCTTGAGTCATCCCCGGTTGTGCAGGCATAGTAGTTGTCCCATTGATAAAATGTTGCATACGATTGGTCTCAATTGACATACGGCATGCTTGAAACCATACCAGGTAATTGGATCCATCCAATTTAAAAGGACTGAGAGCCAACGCAGAATTGAGATGATTGTTTCTAATTAACTGCCCTTTATTTGTTTCTGTAGTATCATTATGAATGGAACTAGATTCGGCCATGGTAATAGGAGTCGCAAGAATTATCCAAGGAAATATCAACGAGGATAATCTAAAGGCTCAACAAAAATGGCAGGGTTATTCTAAAAAATGCAACGGACAACAGTAAACAAATGGCAGTGAGTGAATAATAAGGGAGAAATTTGGTTTTCTGAAGCGGTTGGGTCAATTTAGTGCAATAAAGCTAACAAGTATGTTCAATACAACAGATAGTGAACAAATAAGCCCAGTACAGACCAAATAGGCCAAACAAATGCTTAGTATAGAGGTGTAGAAAACTAACAGTGAACAAATAGGCCAAACGAATGCTCAATACAAGCAAACCTGAATTTCACGCTAGTTGACTACACTGGAACAAACTGCGCCAGAAAAAGTCGTCTGAAACTGTCTCACGCACCGACAGAGAGTGGCGCGTGGTGTCGGCGAACGACGATTGTGGAAGCGCGTGGAGGCGCGTGTGTGGTGAGTCTGACACTTATGTGTTGATCGACTGACAATGGGTAAACCACTTATGTTCTTAATTTCTCCAAATGGATTGATTCGATCAGCCACAAACAGAGGGAGAAAAAAATTGAAGAACAGTGGGTTTTTTTTTTTTTGATAAGGATCAAGCTCTGATACCATGTAGAAATATATTATCTCTCTTATATTTCTTATCTTATATTTCTTAGATTACATGAAGCTTATTTATACAAGAAAAAACTTTCAACAAGTAAAAGGAGCCCATGCTCCATTAGGTGTTGCCATACTCTACTAACAACTGTATCAACTGATATACTTTACTAACTAACATGACATCTGCTAACAATAAGCATCCCGCATTTTAAGGGAGATCTATCTAACTTTTTCTCTAAAAACTTCTGTTAATTAAGTATGATCAATCCAATACAAGGACATGGATCTGCAGTAGATCTTGATTACATTTACTTTAGTAGAGGACTTTCTTAAAATTTAACAGTCTTGCAGGATTTTTAGGATAACTTC
The DNA here is from genome assembly GCA_020205615.1 of Panax quinquefolius. Taxonomy (NCBI): domain Eukaryota; kingdom Viridiplantae; phylum Streptophyta; class Magnoliopsida; order Apiales; family Araliaceae; genus Panax; species Panax quinquefolius. The sequence goes on along the minus strand of CM035155.1, from coordinate 12,791,076 downwards.
ATTCATTTTGAAATGACTATAACTGTTACAACTTATACCATAATAATCCTTGTCATTTCATAAGAGTATTATCCCTTTCTAAGCTTCTCTTATTAGATTTTATAAATTTATGTCTGTCTGGTGTAATTTGAAGGCGTCAATGTTACAACGTAAGCTTGATATTATGTCACACTTTGTTAGGTCGTTCCAGATATGGCGTCGGTGCATACTACTTTGACATCATTGACCTGTAAGAATGCCATCCATTCTGCTTCCTCAAAGTTGCAAAATACTACATTCTTGCCTGGGTTTGATGTGGTTGGGCATGCTGCAACATGGAAGAAGGAAATATATCCCCCTTCCTTTTCGGGACCTAGAGCTACGTTAACCTTTGATCCTTCGTCAGCCAATAGAGAGAAGACGACTAAACAAAGTAAGCACACAGTTGATCCTGCATCCCCTGATTTTCTTCCCCTTCCATCCTTCGAACAGTGTTTTCCGAGGAGCACTAAAGAATATAGGTATGCCTATGTTTTTTGTTCCAGTATATAGCTTATTGTTTTCATTTAAGACATGTAGATTGTGAATATGTCTCAGAATTACATTAAATCGAACGTGCATGTTGTCCCCTATCCCCCCCTGACACCCTATTTTATTTATTTACTAAGAAACACATTCATTGACCATTTTGCTTCCATGTAAAGTGCACGCATGCGCTCTCAGATACAGTGTTTTGCAAAATAATGATGCAGTGATTCTTCTTTACAGGGAGGTTACTCATGAAGAATCTGGTCATGTGCTTAAAGTTCCATTTAGACGTGTTCATCTAGCAGGGGACGAACCACATTTTGACACCTATGACACCAGTGGTCCTCAAGACATAAGCCCTCAAATTGGTATGAACTTAAAATTCTTGCTTAAAAATAATTTTCATCTTTAGTCGATTTCATTCTCTCTCGCGGGCATTGTGTTCTATTGGATCTTCAGGATAGATACTTTTCTGTTTCTTGCATGTTTGTCATATCTGTACTATGGGATATTCTTTCAAGTTTTATAAAAATGATTAGTTTCTTCCTCGAGAGATTCAGTAGTTGATTGCTTTAAAAGGCATCATCTCTATTCCCCATCTCTTGCCAGTAATTTCTAGACATTTCAACTCACCCAACTGTTTTTATTCACATCAAAGCCATTTTATCTTTTATTTATTTCTAGACAACTGGTTTTATTAAACAGGACTTCCCAAGTTGCGCAAGGAATGGATTGACAGGCGGGAGAAATTAGATTTACCGAGATACACACAGATGTTTTATGCTAAGCAGGGAATTATAACAGAGGAAATGTTGTATTGTGCTGCTCGTGAGAAGCTTGATCCAGAGTTTGTGAGGGCAGAGGTTTCCCGTGGCCGTGCAATCATTCCATCCAACAAGAAGCACTTAGAGTTGGAGCCAATGATAGTTGGAAGAAATTTCTTGGTAAAAGTGAATGCAAATATTGGAAATTCTGCTGTTGTGAGTTCTATCGAGGAAGAAGTTCACAAGCTTCAATGGGCTACAATGTGGGGTGCTGATACTATTATGGATCTCTCTACTGGTCGACACATCCATGAAACTCGTGAGTGGATTCTACGTAATTCTTCTGTTCCTGTTGGCACCGTTCCCATCTATCAAGCACTTGAAAAGGTAAATGGAATCGCAGAGAATCTGAACTGGGAAGTTTTCAGAGAGACCTTGATTGAACAGGCTGAGCAAGGTGTAGATTACTTCACAATTCATGCTGGGGTCCTGCTTCGCTACATCCCATTGACCGCAAAACGAATGACTGGAATTGTTTCTCGAGGGGGCTCTATTCATGCAAAGTGGTGCTTAGCTTATCACAGGGAAAACTTTGCTTATGAGCACTGGGATGACATACTGGACATCTGCAATCAATATGATATAGCATTGTCTATAGGTGACGGACTCAGACCAGGGTCAATTTATGATGCTAATGACACTGCCCAGTTTGCAGAGCTCTTAACTCAAGGAGAGCTGACACGTAGAGCTTGGGAAAAGGATGTACAGGTAATGATCTTGTGAAGTATGCTAAATCATGTAACATTATTTAATATAAGTTTTTTTTTACATTGTAACATCTTTTCAAAACCTAGTTCAATTATATGTGGTGGAATCAATTATTTTATGTTGTTCATTACAGCTGGGGTTGTAAATATGCTGAAACTGGTTGTAGCAGTTACGTTTTTGTTTGACTTTAAAGGAACACAAATAGATTCATCTTCTATGACTTCTAGCTATTACACTAAAGCTTAGTTTATCAAAGGAAAACAACTTTATTCAGCCTCTGTCTACTAAACTAAACTAAACTGAGTCTGCTTAAAAATAGCATGGAGAATAGTATATATCTCAATGCTCAACTAAATTATGTCAATATTCTTCCTCTAACTTGTTCTTATCATACGAGCCAGCATAAGATTCCAAATAATGTGTTTTAAGAGTAGATTGTAAGTTATAAATAAGCATCATACAGTAAGGCAGATGTAATTTTTAACATGTTATTGTCATGTTATAATTGACAGTCTATTTATACACACTGGGTGCAAGTTAGAGCGTCTATTAATGTGATATTTTAACATTTTAGTGTTCTCTTTATGGTTATAATTATTGCAGAATGTGATTTTTAATGAAAACTTGGAAACTTGTGATACATTGCATGTTCTATTACATCTCTCATTATTATTATTAATGTGCCAAAACTTTGGTTTAATCTTTCTTGTTAAATTACCACTATGATTTAGGACGATGTGTTATTTTCAGTAATGAATGAAGGGCCTGGACATATTCCAATGCATAAGATTCCAGAGAACATGCAAAAACAACTAGAATGGTGTAATGAAGCACCCTTCTACACCCTTGGACCTTTGACTACCGATATTGCTCCTGGATACGATCACATCACGTCAGCTATAGGTGCTGCCAATATTGGAGCCCTTGGCACTGCACTCCTCTGTTATGTCACACCAAAAAGAGCACCTTTGGTTTACCTAACAGGGATGATGTAAAAAGCTGGGTTATAGCATACAAGATAGCTGCTCATGCAGCTGATTTAGCAAAAGGTCATCCACATGCTCAAGACTGGGATGATGCACTTAGCAAGGCTAGATTTGAGTTCCGATGGCTGGACCAATTTGCATTATCGTTGGACCCAATGACTGCCACATCCTTCCATGATGAAACCCTGCCATCAGATGGTGCAAAAGTGGCTCATTTCTGCTCTATGTGTGGGCCAAAGTTCTGTTCCATGAAGATAACCGAGGATGTTCGGAAGTATGCTGAGGAGCATGGTTATGGGAGTGCTGAAGAAGCTGTGCGGGAAGGGATGGATGCTATGAGTGCTGAATTCCTGGCAGCCAAGAAAACTGTGAGCGGAGAGCAACATGGTGAAATTGGCGGAGAAATCTACTTGCCGGCAGATTACATCAACTCTTCAAAGAACTAAAGGTCAGTAAGATATTATTTTTAATTTTGCTAAATGTATAAGGTTGTGGATTTTTAGTCAAATCAGCTGTGTGTGAGAGAGGAGATTATCTGCTGGAGAGAGGGGGGAGAGGGGTGGGGGGAGGCAGTGTACATAATTTACTGTTGCAATGGTAACTGAATTGAAATGCCTGGAACTTGAGAGTTTTCCTTTAGTTTCTCAGTTACTTCGACAAGGCTAGTTGACCTTATAAAAGAATTTGTTATATATGCTACTCAGTTCTTGGTAGTTTCTCCATTAATGATCAGTGTACCATTTTTGCCACATGCTTATGATGCTGGTGAACATGTCCTCTAGTTCTATCAAAAAGGAAAAAATGTAAATACTATGACCACAATAACACCATAATAGAGAATATAACTAAATACGAAGTCAAGGACAACTTGATGGGTGAAAAAATTGTAGAAGGGGCAAGTGATTTCTTGTATTCATATTTGTGCTACTCCCCAACTAACCTTGGTCTCTCTTCTTTTTTTTCTTCTTCCTATATTTAATTTCAAGAAGTAAAGATAGTTTGCCATTTTAAGATTGTAGCTCCAAATTAATATATGCTGATTCAAAGAAACGTGAATGCTTGAGAGGCAGGCACTTTGAACTTCAGATTTGTACAGTCACGTGGAATTTTTGAATGTTCTTTGCTTGTAGATGCTTCACTTTATTAACCCTTTACTTGAAAAACTAGGTGCTACGATTTCCATGATCATCTCGCTTTGGTTCTTGCATCAGTTACCACAAGGCTGTCTTAACAAAACTTCTGTTGCAGGACCTTGTGAAGAAAAAGAACTGGTTTGGAGCTTCTAGGAGCATTTGTGTGTGGGCTACACAAGAACGGTGATTCAGGATTTTGATGTTCAAGCTCTAGGTAAGTTCGTAGCCGTAGTTTGGCAAATAATTTGAGACAAAGGAATCTTTCTTTGTTTTAGAATGTTGCAGTAATGAAAAACTTTAGCAGCGAGTTTTATTTATTTATTGGGACTTCTTTTGTTCTTCCATTAACATAAGAAACGCACCGGGGGTGTCTGTATCTGCTTGGGCGCTGGCTCTTTTGGCCAGGATGAGAGCAGGTCAGGCTGAGAAAGTCCCTTTGCACCTGAACAGGATAATGCCTGCGTAGGGAGAGTGCATTTTCTTGTTCATTTTTATGTGGTTTCACAGGGAAGGAGATTCCATTCATGATTTGGGCTTGCATATCCATGTCGGGCAGGTTCAACATATAGGCTCATCTCTCTGGTGGCCTGGGAAGTAACTGAAACTACAATGAAATGAAAAAGTGGTATTATATAATTCCCTTTTGCGGCATTAAATAAAAATGAGCACAAATAGTCCATATATTATATAATGGGCTAATAATGAGATAAAATAGTCCGATAATAAAATTAGTACAATAATCATATCGGGACATTTCAATTTTCTATTAAGGTCATGGAGGAATTAGGGTGGAGAATTGGCTTCACTGTATGAATGAATATAAAGAGAAGAAGACAGTAAGGATTTGAGTATGACACAGTAACCAAAAATTTAATAACATTATGCTGTTTTTTTTTTTTGAAACAATAACATTATGCTGTTTAAATATAAACTAGGGGAAGATTTGTCAACGAGTTAAATCAGAAAAAATCATGTTTTGAATCTACTAGGTATGATAATAGAATGATTTGACTCATTATGTAATGAAGCATTAATCTGCGGCATGATTCAACAATTTGTATTATTATTTAAATCGATCAATTTTAAAAAAAAATTATTTGTACAATTATATTAATTTATAAAA
>CM035155.1:12688469-12785695 GCA_020205615.1 Panax quinquefolius | reverse complement strand
AAATTGGTGAAATTTTTATTGGGAGTACATGTATATAATAGAAATATACTCTATAAATTTGGAATTTTTGGATAAAAGTAAAATTTATGATAAATGTCTAAATATTAGCGAGTTTTGGCGATGTGAAAAATAGTAAATAAATTTTAAAAATTAGAGAAAAATATATGTTCAATATGGGACTATATTACGCTAAATTTCAGAAAAGAAATATTTTTGGGCCCGATTTAGTATTTTCATGAAAATGGACTAGTTATGAATAAATAAATTAAATATGTTATGTGAAGTAACAAAATTGAAAAAATAGATTTTATGGTTTGGAAATCCATATATATGGTTTATGCAAATTTTTGATGAGGTTGTTGGTTATTGGTAATGAAATCTTATGAGTTTGACATTTTAGTATGATTAAATGCATTAATTAGTAAAGTGTAAGCGATTAAAATAAATTGTTTATAAGTTTAAGAAATGATTAAAATATTATGGTAGTATTAATAATATTAGATTATGAGATTATTAAGTGATTTATAAATTTGGATTAAGGTGTTATGAAATTATTGATTTATGAATCTTACTCTTGAAATTAAATGGGTTGTTGGCTAGTATTATTTTATTATCATAGATAACATTTTATAATCTCGATGATGAAATTTCTCTTTGACTTAAGTGTAAAGATGGGTAGATTATTGGTATAATCGTGACTATGGGTTCTCTTTGACCAAGATGGTGCAAAGATGAATTGTTGACCAGTATGATCATGACCATTTGAATTTACAATTAAATATTTTTAAACTTAAGTCTGAAAGGTGAATTGATCAAACATGGTTATAATTATTGTTTATATAAATTCTGAAATGATTATATATTTCTTTGAGATATGAATATCTTTGATGCATGGTGCGAAGATGAATTGTTGATAACATCTTTGCCTAGTAGTGCAAAAGATGACTGTTGTTAAAATATCTTTGGCATGTAGTTCAAAGATGAGCTGTTAATGAATATCTTTGGCCGTAGTGCAAAGATGAACTTATTAGTATAATTATGAACATGTGTAAGATCCGACTTAAAATGAGCAAGTTATGACCATTTCAATATTTAGGTTTTTCCCGGCGAAAAACGCTTATAACTTAGAATCTTATAACTCAGATGACCATGAAATTTAAACCTGAAGCTCACGTTAACATGTGTAAGATCCTTCCAAGATTTGGGAATTTTCGAGTTAACTCTTGAGGTAGCTAATTTCTTAAGAAATTAATTAGAAATTGATTTTTGAAAAATAGTAAATGAATTTTTAAAATTTAGAGAAAATATATGTTCAATATGGGACTATATTACATTAAATCCCGGAAAAGAAATATTTTTGAATGATTTGGTATTTTCATGAAAATAATCTAGTTATGAGTAAATGAGTTAAATATGTTATGTGAAGTAACAAAATTGGAAAATAGGATTTTATGGCTTGGAAATCCTATATAGGGTATATGCAGATTTTTGATAAAGGATTTGATCACTGGTGATGAGATGAGTATGGCATTTTGAATGATTAAATGCATTATGTGATAAAGCGTAAACAATTGAAATAAATTGTTTATAAGTTTGAGAAATGATTAAAATATTGTTATAATATTAATAATATTAGATTATGAGTTTATTAAGTGGTTGATAATATTTGGATAAATTTAAAGTCTTTAATATTTATCATTGTTTTCGTTTTGATTAATACTTATATCATTGTCATCATCCTAAATGCTTATATGGTGATGAAAGTTATCTTTGGCTTACGTCTGAAGATGAACTTTTGATTATTGAATTGTATATCATTGGCTTACGTGCAAAGATGGATTGTTGATTATTGATTTTATTGTTGTATATCTTTGGCTTACGTGCAGAGATAGATTTGGTATGATTATGACCATGGATTATTCGATATAGTCATGACTATTGATGATTTAATGAATATCCTTGGCCCGTAGTGCAGGGATGATTCGATGATGTGGTTTATTTATTAAGCTGAGTCTCAACGATAAAATTAATGAAACCATTTTAAATCATAGAAGTTAGTAGATATCATGCTCTACTTGACTCTTCTAATGGATTGCTTATTCCGCTGCAGTTAAACTTGATGTCTATTGTATTTTTATCGGTTTAACATTGTTGAAGACTAATGATAATTTATTACGCATTATCTTAGTCATAATATTTCTTCTTGGGCTAGTAAAGCTCACCCTTTCTTTCACCGTTCTCTTGAAATGAGAATATATAGCGGGACGAAGTCGAGGAGCGGAGTGATGTTCGGATAATAGTCCTCACTATTCTCATTAAATAGTGTGACAATAAATGTAATGAGGACTCCATTGAGTGTGGATATTGCTCTGTATGACAATATTCTTATTAAAACTCTCGATTAAATAAATCTATCTTTTATCCCCTGTAACATCAATCAACATACATCCGGAATTAAATATTCATCTTTTTCACTCTGAAGCCAAATATATTCATCAGATTGATCATGTTCATCTAAACACTGTTCATCTCTTTTGCTTTCTACGGGCCAAAGATATTCTTGAAATCATTCATCTTTGCCTACGAAGCCAAAGATATTCCATAATATCATCATTTAAGACCGAAGATGATGAAAATATTTTTAAAGCGAAATCCAAAGGAAACAAAATGACAAGGATTAAGGATTAGTACTTTGTTTTATCCACGTCCAAAAATACCTCAAAAATAATCATAGGGGTGTAAAATTCGAAGAATGATCAAAACATGGATCTGATCAAAGCTAGTATCCGAATAGATATTTTAGAGCGAAAAGAAAAATTTTCATTTTTGGGTGAATAGTCTTAAGTATTCTTGAATAGTGCAAGTATACATGAATAATAACTCAAACCAAAAGATAGAAATTCCACAAAAAACATCTTCACGCTTACATGAATAGTACTGAAAGTGAATAGTAATTCTCGTGAATAGTAACTCATGAATAGTAACTCGTGAATAGTAACTCATGAATAAATAACCCGACATGAAAAAGTTCCAAATTTGATAAAAGTTCCAACCAATATTTCAACATAATGATATTGAAGAAATAATATCATTTGAGAAAGAAAATAACATCCCTTACCTCGAAGATTAGTACTTAAATAGAATCTGGGATATAATCTTGAAGGAACTTACCGTCTAACAATACTCAAAGTATACTCAAAATACTCACAAGAATAAACTCGATAATATAGAGAGAAACTTCATTTACGGTGTGATTTTCAATTCTAACCTAAGCACCTGTTATAGGAAAATCTTTAGAAACAAAAGCAGAAAATTTAATAAAATATTAATATATATTATAAATTTCCTTAGCCCATCTTTGAAGATCTGATTTCAACAATTAATATCACATATTAGCCCACTTAAATGCAAAAAACGTTTTTCTTTAAAATAATAATTAAAACTTCCAAAATCGATTATTTGAACTTGAAACTTCATAATTCACAATAAATAGCCCTTTTATCAGAAAATTCGAATCTCATGAGTTCTTATAGGAAATTAAATTCTCTACAACTTTGCAGAAAAAGTTTTTCGAATTCAAGCAGAAATTGACGAAATCCACAAGCGGGTAATTTTACAAAATATAATCAAATTTGGATCGATAAATGGGGTCCAAAACATGTTTAACATGTTTTAAACATTTATTGCAACAAAAATACTCTTCCTCTCGTATACTCATATATCCCACATTCGTTGTAAAAAATATCACCATTATTATATTATTAAAATATAATAATATATTTAAATAAATTATTTTATCGGAAAAAGATAAAATTTCAATTTTCAACAATTGTCACATTAAAATTTTCTCCATCTATATCACATAAAATTAATATTTTCCTCATCATATGAATCAATAATTAATTATTCACAAATAATATTCTGAGAATCCTGATATTGTGACGAAAGGCGGTTCAAGGAAGAGGGGCTTTCGATAAAATTTCTCACTTCTTGTGGCGCCATGATTAGGTGACCAAAACCTCTCCTTAAGCAGAACTTTCTAGATATTTCCAATAATGTTATCTAATAATATTATTGAGGATAATATGAATTATTGCCCGATAATGAAAAATCTTGTGTAATGATTATTGAAACAATGATGATATAAAATATCAATATGCAATTATTAAATCGATAAAATAAAATCTTTGAAACGATAATTACTTTGTAACCATTATTGAGTAGTGTCTTCTTACGTAAGAATCAATAATTGAATGCAATCAGGTGTCTTCTTGTGTTTTAACCACGAGTATATTTTAACGATTATTAGCAGTAACAACTACGTCGTTATTTTTAAACAACTTATATTTGTTGTTTTCATCATCCAATAAGCTTTTACATTATGGGGCCCACACATTTAACTTCGTCGTCTGAATATTCCCCCACGATGCAGATATTCCCGACCAAACGAATATTCTAAACAACGATGAATATTTTATAACCACTTGCTTATTTTGAAATATTTAAATATTTTACCATGTTATCCACATTAATCAAATCAACCCTTACAATTTCAAAATAATAAATAGAGAAAATTAAATTTCATTAATAATAAGTTGGGGTCTTACAAGCGATTGGAGTAAAATATCTGACAAAATACATGTTGTGAGTTTTAATACAAATATTGTCATCTAAAAACGATATCCACACTCAATTTAGTCCTCATTACATTTATTATCACACTATTTAACAGAATAGTGAGGACTACTAATGTTATTATCTGGACCGGCCACTCAGTCCCCGACTAGTCCACCTTTCGTTCTCATTTTCCAAGAGAACAATGAAAGTAAAAGGATGACCTCAACTAGCCCAAGAAGAAATATTATGACTAAGATAATACAAAATAAATTATCGTTTGCCTTGACGGTGTTAAACCGATCTGATATAACAAACATCATCGCAACATGTCAGAAGACCAACACATATACTGTTCCTTCCAATAAAGTTGTAGTTGTTATTAATGAAATTTAATTTTCTCTATTTATTATTTTGAAATAGTAAGGGTTGATTTGATTAATGTGGATAGTTATGGGTAAAATCTGTGAATATTTCAAAATAAGCATGGTTATAAAATATTCATTGTTGTTTGAAATATTAGTTTGGTCGTGGAATATTCATCTTGTCGGGGAATATTCGTGACGACGGCCATGCAAACATGTGTGGCCCCATAACGAAAGTGATTGGATGAAGAAAACTGACAAAAAAAATAAGTTGTTTAAAAATAAAAGTGTTATTGTCTTCATTAAAATACTAAGTGGTTAAAACACGAAGAAGATTTTGGTATTGCACCAATTATTGATTCTTACGTGAAGAAGCCTACACTTACTCAATAATGGTTACGGAAATTCTTGCTCGAAAGATTTTATTGAGTTAATAATTCTTTGTGTTGATATTTTATATTCATTGCTGCTTTCAATAATTGTCATTACACGTGATTTTTCATTATCGAAGCAATAATTCATATTATCCTAATAATATTATTAGATAACATTATTGGCAATGTCTAAAAAGTTACGTCTCAAGGAGAGGTTTGGTCACCTAATTGCTTGGCCAAGAAAAAAAATCTTATTGAAAAGCCCTCTTCCTCAGAAGCGCCCGTCACAATATCAGGATTCTCAGAATATTATTTGTGAATAATTAATTATTGATTCATATGATGAGGAAAATATTGATTTTATGTAGATATAGATGGAGAAAATTTTAATGTGACAATTGTTGAAAATTGAAAATATTATCTTTTCCTACGATAAAATAATTCATTTAAATATATTATTATATTTTAATAATATAATAATGGTGATATTTTTAACAACGAATGTAGGATATATGAGTATACGAGGAGGAAGGGTATTTTTTGTTGTAATAAATGTTTAAAACATGTTAAACATATTGGTGGACCCCATTTATTGAATGAAATTTGATTATAGCACGTAAAATCGCCTGGCTTATGGATTTCCTTCAATTTCGTTTGGAATTTGGAAAACTTCCTTCCTTCAAGTTGTAGATAATAGAATTTCCTATGGAAAGTCACGCGTGTTTTGAATTTTTACGATAAAGAGTTATTTATAAGACTCTCTTATTAATTTATATTTAATATTTCTAAAATATTAAATAATAAATATTAAGCTATTTAATTTATTCTATCACCATAGATTAAATTAAATATACTTAACATATTATTACGATTATGCCATTAACTTCTTAAATAATTATTCTTCCTTTTATGGTGTGTGACCCTTTAGGTTCTCCATATTAAGCCCATTTGTGAATAAATCAATTAGAAACAATTCTAATCTTATTTAAATAAATAAATTAAACAATTAATTTATTTAAATAAATAATATTTATTCTACAATAGGGATAAGCCTCCCAGCGATCAACGACTTTCCGGATAATATAGATTTCAACATTAATCATAAAAGAACCTTTGAGTAAATAGTTACTGTGATAATTCAATCCTTCCACCATACATGTCCCGAATTAAATATAAGACATGGAATTTCACATAAAGTCTTATTTTATTTAATTATATGTATTTCGATCCTTAAATGCATGACTCCCAATAATGCAAATTAGAAACTCCTTTCTCATTTCATTACGCCTTGCCAAGACTCTTTGGGTTGTCATTTATCGAATCACATAGGACATTTCTCTTCTTTATTAAGTGGTAGATTCTTTATTGATCATACATTATCTCCATGTACAACTTATTATACCCCAAGCATACCTTTGATATACCCTAAAGGTCTTAAGGAATAAGTCAAAGTATAACTCATCATACACAAGATACTATGATGATCTCGAGTCCAAGGATTACTTGTCTTACTATCACTTCACAGAATTCTGTTGACGACAGCAAATAAAACTCCATTAGGTATTCCTTAGCGAGCCACGTTCAAAGTGAACTTATTCTCTAATAAGCACCTACATTACTTGCTTTAGTGTCTCCACACAAATGATCATGAGATCAATCATCCTCATCCAACGAAAAGAACGTATGTACCCAATCTATCCTATTCACTAATCCCCAATTTAGTAATCCAAACGATTGGGGAACTATTTTAGTTTTAAGCTTTCTAAGAATTTAGATCTCATTAGAATGATCATCATCATTATTCTAAAAAGCATTGCTTAAAACTATGGGTTTATCACATATTATAAAACAAAGATTATGTAGATAATTAAAAGCCTTTAATAAATGAATACTTTTTATTAATAAATGAATACGATTATTACAAAGTATATGCTTTATCATCAAAACACGATGATTGGCTTGTATGCATACTACTTTCAAATAGACCATAAAGTCTATTATCTTCTCCATGTTAAAAGTCCACCAATAATGCTTTAACCACGTAACATTAATCAATGAGATCTTGTTCATCGTATGAATAACTCATAATCATAATTGTAGTTCTAATTTTCTTCTCATCCAAGACGGAGATATTTTTCATCACATGTCTTTACACCAAAACATCAAAGATCATGGTTATACAAAATCATAGTTCCCATTCATAATCATACTAATAAGTTTATCTTTTTACTTCACTGGGCGAAGATATTCATTAACAGTTCATCTTTGCACTACATGCCAAAGATATTCAACAATGTGTCATCTTTACTCGGGCCAAAGATATTCAACAACGAGTCATCTTTGCACGACTACTGTCAAAGATGTTAATATTTCAAAGAAATATATAATCATTTCGAATTTATATAAACAAAGATTATAACCATGTTGATCGATTCGACTTTTGCACTTAAGCTAAAAATATTCAATTATAAATTCAATGGTCATGATCATACAATTTGAACAATTCATCTTTGCATTCTTGGCCAAAGAGAACCCATAGTTACTGATCATACCAATAATCTACCCATCTTTACACTTAAGTCGAAGAGAAATTTCATCACCGGATTATAAAATGTTATATATGATAATAAAACAATACGATCAACAACTGCATTTAATTTCAAAAGTAAGATTCATAAATCAATGATTTCATAACACCTTAATCCAAATATTATAAATCACTTAATAATCTCATAATCTAATATAATTAATACTACCAAAATATTTTAATTGTTACACTTTACTAATTAATGCATTTAATCGTACTAAAATGCCAAACTCATAAGATTTCATCACCAATAACCAACAACCTCATCAAAAATCTGCATATACCATATATAGGATTCTCAAGCCATAAAATCCTATTTTTTAATTTTGTTACTTCACATAACATATTTAATTTATTTATTCATAACTAGTCTATTTTCATGAAGAATGCCAAATCGGTTCCAAAAAATATTTCTTTTACGAATTTAGCGAATATAGTCACATATTGAACATATATTTTTTCTCAAATTTTTAAAATTCATTTACTATTTTTCACAATGCCAAAACTGCCGAAATATTTAGACATTTATCATAAATTGTACTTTTCTCCAAAAATTCCGAAATTTACAGAATATACTGATGTTATATAGGTGTACTCCCAATAAAAATTTCACTAATTTTAGAGTTAACCACAGGGAGTTATAAAGGTTTACTTTTAAAATAGTCTTTTCTCATAAAATCCATAACTCCTAATCTATACATCCAAAAATCGCCATTTTTGGACACAATTAAGGAAACTCATCAAATTATCATTTCAATTTTTTCTAGAATTTTTGAAGGTCCGAAAAATTACTAAACATGATAAACATAATAATCCTTAAAATCCCTTACCTCAAAAGAGCAGTACTTCTGACCGGAACATCGGATGTAAAGCCGAAGGAAACTTCCACTGAATATCAACTATCAAAGTATCTAAATACTCACAAAAATACGCTCGACAATATAGAGAGAGAAAACTTCAGTTTTGTGACGCCCCCAAAATTAGGTATACATCACCCATCTTGGGTCGCCACTTACATGGTACAGAATTTAAATACAACTTACTTAACATAATCGTAGGTGTAATAATCGACATAAAAACGTGAGTTTAAATACAAATATCGTCTACTAGATATTATACAAACTCAAAAAGGAGTCCTTTCTAATTTCATTCTTCGCCGGCGAGGACTCTTGGGTTGTCATTTATCGAATCACATAGGACATTTCTCTTTTTTTTAATAGAAGTGGTAGATTCTTTATTGATCATACATTATCTCCATATACAACTTATTATACCCAAGCATACCCTTTGATATACCCTAAGGGTCTTAAGGAATAAGTCAAAGTATAACTCATCAATAAATATTTCCTTATCATATGAATCAATAATTAATTATTCACAAATAATATTACTGAAATCACATTTATGACAACGAAATGCATTCCCCAGAAAGAGGGGCTTTCAATAAGGATCTCTCCTTCATCGCGCAATTAGGTGACCAAACCTCTCCTTGAACGTAACTTTCTAGACATTGCCAATAATGTTATCTAATAATATTATTCAAATAATATGAATTATTGATCGATAATGGAAATCATGTGCGGTGACAATTATTGAATGCAAAATAATATATAAAATACCAACGCAACAATTATTGAATCAATAAATAAAATCTTTGAACGATAATTCTGTAACAATGATTATTGAGTAAGTGCTTTCTTACGTAAGAATTAATAATTGATGCAATCTGGTAATCTTCTTGTTGTTCAACAACGCGATTAGTGTGTTTTAACCAATGGGTATTCCAACAATTATTAACGGTAACAATTACGCCGTTATTTTTAAACAACTTATATTTGTCGTTTTCCTCATCCAATCGCTTTTAGTTATGGGGCCCACACATGGCTCTGTGGTAAATGCGAATATTCCCAAACAAAATGAATATTTTATAACCACTTGCTTATTTTGAAATATTTGCGTATTTAACCCTTAACTATCCACATTAATCAAATCAACCCTTACTATTTCAAAATAATATATAAAGGAAATTCCTTTTATTTAAAAAATTTCTGGGTCTTACAACCTCCCTTAACATGAAATTTCGTCCTCGAAATTGACGATCACGTCACAGTGTTTTTCGAAAAGGTGAGGATACCTCGCTTTCGTTTCCGTTTCTAATTCCCGGTCATTTCCTCTATAGCATGATTCCTCCACAAAACTTTAACTTGTGGTATGACCTTTCTTGGCGTGGGACATGCTCCTTCTATCCAAAATCTTGACAGTACCTCCTCACACGTTAAGTCTTGGCTATCTCGTCCGGTTTTAACTCTATAACGTGGTTGGGTCTTTTCACATATTTGAAGTATCGATATGTGAAACACATTATAAACACGAGAGACATACTTGGAGGTAACGCAAGTCTATAGGCTACATTTCTACTAAGGTCGAAATTTGAAATGGACCAATAAATCGTGGATTGAGCTTTCCTCTCTTCCTAAATCTTGTAACTCCTTCCATGGAGCAACTTCGCAATGATACATGATCCCCCCACACTAAATTCCACGTCCTTTCGATGAAGATCCGCATAACTCTTTTGTCGATCTTGTGCCGCTTTGTATACGTTGTCGAATCATTTGGATCTTTTCGGTAGTCATACGTTACTAACTCGGGTTCCAACAATGTTGCTTCACCCACCTCATCCCAACATATTGGAGAAACGACATTTTCGTCCATATAATGCTTGAATGGAGCCACACCTATACTTGCACGATAATCATTGTTGTTGTAGGAGAATTCCACCATGGTAAATACTTATCCCAACTACCCTTGAAGTCTAGGACACGAGTCTTAATATATCTTCAAGAGTTTGAATAGTCCTCTCTGATTGTCCGTCCGTTTGGGGATGGTATGCTGAACTAAATCGCAAATCCGCGCCCATAGCTTTTTGCAAGCTAACCCAAAATCTTGAAGTGAATCTTGGGTCACGATCCAAAACTATGGATACAGGGGCATGCCATGCAACCTCACAATCTCATTCACGTGCATACTAGCAAGACGTTCAAGTGAATAAGTCTCCCGTGTCGGCAAGAAATGAAGCGGACTTGGTTAATCTATCAACAATAACCCAAATAAGCATTGATGCCTTGAGAAACCGTGAGGAAGACCCGTAATTGAAATCCATGGTAATATGTTCCTACTTCCATTTCGGAATCTCAAGTGGTTGCAACGGACCCTTAGGTACTAGATGCTCCGCCTTTACGTTGGCAAGTTAAACACATCGAGATAAACTTTGCAATCTCTCTCTTCATATTGTTCCACCAAAATGTATGTCAAGATCACGATACATTTTAGTACTTCGAGGATGGATTGCAAATGGTGTATTGTGTGCCTCCATCATAATCTTGTACTTCAAATCGAGTCGTTAGGAACACAAAGTCTAGAGTGGACTCAAGTATTCCTTCTTCATCAATTCTCGCTTAATAAATTTCCTTCAGTACTTTCTTCTTCATACGCATCATTTCCGGGTTTGGTGGCTTGGCGACTTTAACTTTATCGATTAAAGTCGATTATACTTTCGTATATCATCACGTGGGTACCTAGAGTTTTCATCTCCATCTCTATTATTTGTAAATTATACGAAATTAGTCTTTGACAATATCGTACTTTCGTGCTTATATCGATCTTCTACTCAACACGTCATTACCACGTTCATCTTTTCCGGGATGGCATGGTCGAAACATGTCTTTGAAATGAGTCTCTCTTGAGTTCTTGAAGCTCTTCCCACATTCCTTGCTCCATTCGAATTTTGTATCTCTACAATTCAAATTGCGATAATGGAATAGCGATTCGAGAATATCCTTCAACGAATCTCCGATAATAACCAACTAAGCTGAAAGCTACGTATTTGATTCTTGACTTAGGTTGCTCTCAATTGTGACTCATATCCCAATCTTGGATAGCCGTCACAATGACACCTATCGATTTCTTATCGCATACGAATATGACGTCCCCTATAGAGAGTCCAGCTTAGTAAATTCCACAAAGAAGTCACCGGATAAAGGCTCGGTACCAAATTCTATAGTTGAATTTTAACTCCTGAAGTTCAATAGAGCCATTTGATATGAGATTTTAGAAATGAGTTTTGTCTGGGTTCAAAAGTCGATACAATATTTAATATCGGGTTTTGGGAGTAAACGAAATTCTTCAGAAATATGTCGGGAAAAATCAATAACAACGGAATATTATTCAAATCGGCGTGTCTTTATTCAAATCCATAACATGGACTAAGAAAAACTTGACATCCGTAATAAACGAATGACTTCATGGCTTGATATGAAAATGTTTGACTACAATGGTTTGATTGCTTGAATTGAATAACAGTTTGCTTAGGAATATGAAAACTAACAACCTTACAAAAAAGCAATCAATTTGGCGTGATGAGTAGTTAACCTTAAAAATCACATCAAAAGCAAATATCTCTATAGAAATAAGGTTAACGGTAATGTGATAGTGCCAACTTGAATCAAGCAAGATTTTTAAACAACGGATGTAATGAAAGTTTCTCCTAATGGAGTCTCCATGGATAGTCAAAGTTTAATTTCTCCGTAGTCAAGTTCAAACGTTGAGCGCAAGAAGAGATAAAAGAATGGGTAGAACCAATATCTAGTAAGGTATATACTTCGCAAGAATTTATAATTAACTAACCTGTGCTAACCGTTCGGAGTTCCTCGCATTTTGATTGGTCACGACAAGCGCTTCTTCCAAGAACCGTTGACTTTGATTTTTCCGGGACATCCTTTTGAGTCACCATTCTCATTGGGATCGGGTTTCGATATCGTATAATCTCGGCGATATGTCCTTCTTTTCCACAATTATAGCATACCTTGGAAGGCTTTGAACAGTTTGACCTTATATGTCCTCCTCTCCACATCATAGCATCTAAATGGCGATCATTCTCTTCCCTAGAATTTGTTGATGGTCTTGATCTTTCTTTGCCGACGCCTTCCGTCATCGTTAAATCTTCTCTTTTAGATTGGACATCTCTTTCCATAATATCAACGTATGTCGTCTTTTTTACCCATGCATCACTCATTCTCACTTTCGTTCGATTATTTCTTCTTTCATTCGATTCGACTTTATCATCTTATACTCTCCGCGAAAGAGTGCTTACATTCAAGCATCACATATCGGGTAACCTGACAAGCTTGAATCGTTGCATCCTTTTGCTCCACATTTGCCTGAAATTCTTTGCTTTGCTCTTCTAACTCATGAATACGATTTTGCAATTCTACATTTTGATCATAAAATACCTCTAATAAACTCTCTTGGTACCTCTTCTTCCTCTTCTTCCTCACTCTCTCATTTAATTACCTCTGCGACTATCTCTAGTCTGACTATCAATTCTTCACTCACCACATGGATATCTCTAATTCCTTCTTCTTTGACATCACATTATCACGGTTGGCGATTAGAGGTGTCTCCACGATCTCATTCACTCCATTGTTAGCGTTCTCGTGACCATTCTTAAAACTATCATAACACAAGGTTAATTAAATAAATTAACAAATCACATAATACCCCTATATTATGACCAACCAACAAATAAGCTTAGGTAGGACACCTTTAATGAAGGTTTTACTTGTGACGCCCCAAAATAGGTATACACAACACCCATTCTGAGTGCCAAATACATGGTACAAGAAGCAAACTACAACTTCAATAATACAAATGTCGTGTGAAATACGACAATATATCTTAATGAGTTTAAATATAATATTGTCTTCAGAAATATCCACACATGTAAATAAATTCCCATCATATTTATTGATACATCATTTTACAAAAATGGTGAGGACTACTAAACAACTCTCTCTAGAACCTTCATTCCATACCCCACTAGTACTCGCTACATTCTCGCCTCCCGAAGAAAAATGGAACAACAAGGAAAAGGGTGAGCTCAACTAGCCCGATAAAGAATACTATGACTAAGATAATATACAACAAATTATCGTTAGTCTCCAACAGGAAAAAATCGATGAGAATACAATAGATGACAAGTTTCGGATCAATATTAGCGGCGAAATAATAATTCATAGAAGAGTTACGTAGAGAATGAAATCTACTATAATCTATGAATTTAACGATCCATCATCAATATTTTATCCTGTAACATCAATCAATATTCATCTCAAAATCAAATATTCATCTTTTGCACTCACAGCCAAAGATATTCATCGATCGGTCGTGTTCATCTCAACACTGTTCATCTTTGCACTAAAGGCCAAAGATATTCATCGATTAATCATTATTCATTTAAACACTGTTCATCTTTGCTACGAGCCAAAGATATTCTTAAGAAATCATTCATCTTTTTACTACAGGCCAAAGATATTCAATAATATCATCATTTAAGGTGAGGGATGATGAAAAATATTTTAAAGAAACGAATCCGGTGAAACAAAATGACGAAGGATTAAGGATTCGTACTTGGTTTTATCCGTCCAAAATACCTCAAAATAATCATAGTGGTGTAAAATTCAAGAATGATCAAAAACATGGATACAATCAAAGCTAGTATCCGAATAGATATTTTAGACGAAAAGAAAAATTTTCATTTTTCGGTTGAATAGTCACGATATCGTGAATAGTAACTCAGACACAAAAGATAGAAATTCCACAAAAAACATCTTCACGCTTTCATGAATAGTACTCGTGAATAAGAACTCGTGAATAGTAACTCATGAATAGTAACTCGTGAATAGTAACTCATGAATAGTAACCACGACATGAAAAAATTCAAATTTGATAAAAGTTCCAACCAATATTTGAAAGAATGATATTGAAGAAATAATATCATTTGAGAAGAAAATAACATCCTTTACCTCAAAGAATCGATTACTTCCGGAAGGAAAGATCGGAGTGATCTTTGAATGAAACTTATCTTGAACAATGACTCTCAAAGTATCTAAATACTCACAAAATACGCTCAATAATATAGAGAGAGAAAGAGAGAAAACTTTGTTTCTGGTGTGATTTTCAATTCTAACTTAGCCCTCTATTTATAGGAAAATGTTAGCCGTAGAAGCGGACTTGACACCACTACTGATGGCTTTACCTGCTACTATTGCCACCCACCACATTTGAAATAAAATTCAGCACATTTTTTTTTCACCAACCACAAGTGGGGCCCACCAATTCTAGAATTTTCCACCAAAATCATTTATAACCTAATTTCGAATCAGAACTCTTAAAATTTATAACAAATCATTCGTTCATTTTTAACGGTTCAAAATTTTGTAGACATATACTCAACTTATATATATATAACATATCCAAAAATCGCAACGATCCAACGGTTAGATTAAAAAATTATAACTCACGCATATATATCGTAAAAATCTTGATTTGATTTTAATACCTCCATTCAAGCAAAATACGATAAAACACCTCAACATTAAATCCTTCAATTATAACCACATATAATAAATAAATCCATCATTTATATCCATATCAAATAAATAGGATTACTTATCTTTGTTTAGCTTTCTACTTACGCTTGGTCCTTCATAAATCTATATTTATGATAACCAAAGTCGGTATCCAATACCCAAGTAGAACCTTGACTTAAAGAACAATTTATTTTAAATCATGAACAAATTTGTATTTATAATCTGAAACTTCACTAAACTTCTTTGGTTAGCCTCTGCAAGATGCTTCTCATGATTTCTTTCCGATGTCCGGCTTATTGCGGTGGAAGCAAGCTCCTTTGTTATCCGTGTCGGTTTTGTTCTTATTATCCTTTGTTTCGCCTTTTCATTTACCTTCTTTGAATCGTTCTTCTTTTTTGAGAAGATCCTTTGGCCCCTACCGGTGAAGACTTGGTTTTCTTGGTTGGAAAGTGACTCTCAACATTTTTCAATATGTTAAGCAAATCGGTGGTGATATCTAGCTTGTTCATATGAAAAATTCACAACAATCGTGAAAGGAGTTCGGGGTGAGTGCGAGATCAAATCTTGGCTGAACTCTCCATCCATGACAAAACTTCGTTGTCTAATTGATCAATCAAATTGATAATGTTAAGGACTTTTATCTGCATCTTTGTAGTGTCATCGGTCATTCTAGATCGGAAGAACTCCTTAGATATCGATATCTATCGGTCTACTTTCCTCACCATCAACTACTTGATGTGCGGGAATATAGTAGAAGCATCCATAGTTTTCATCTTGTGTTGCTCGCTAATATTACACATAGATCACGAGCATGATCGTTGAACTTGATTGTGCATCATCTTGCCACTTTCTAAAAGTAGCAATGTCTTCCTCGGAGGCATTATGCGCAACCATTCTTGAGGATAAGGCGTATTAAGGACATAAGATAGCTTTTCGACCATGAGAACTTTTCTCAATTTCTTTAACCAATCCGTTTAATTGATTACGATTAATTTAGCATCTAATATGCTTCGCAGATGATAGTAATTTTAGACATTGTAAAATTACGTAAATGAATTTGTAATTAACAACATTTTAACATACATTCTTTTATTAATTACCAAAATAATTTAGGTCTTGTTTTAAATTGGTATCTCCCACTATTTTCTTCAAACTATATTACCCTCACTTATATAGTTAAACAAAATCTAATTAAAGATTTTTCTAGTGAGAATAAGGATCCCATTTCAAATGTATATAGCCTTGTGGTGACACAACAAACTATATATAAATAAATAAGTAGACAACTTTTGTCAATTACATCAACTATGCA
Source organism: Panax quinquefolius (assembly GCA_020205615.1). NCBI lineage: Eukaryota > Viridiplantae > Streptophyta > Magnoliopsida > Apiales > Araliaceae > Panax > Panax quinquefolius. Next base: position 12,769,016 of record CM035155.1, on the reverse strand, counting down.
ACTCCTTTTCTTTTTGCCTCTTAGATTATTTTGATCAAGTGGTGACACATCCAAATCAAAATTATCCAAGTTAAGTCCACTCCCTAGCACTCCATATATTCAAAAAAGAAAAATATCATCCTTGTGGTGACCTGACAAAACAATATTGTTCAATTTTCTTTAGAAGCATCAAATGTGATAAATTAACATCATAAATACTTAATACTTGCCTTGTGGTGACACAACAAACTCATATTAAATATTTAATACTCTATTAATTTTATCATGCTAGAAGGCGACGTTCGATATTCCAAATATCTTTAAACGCTTAAGACTTAATATAAAAAAATTGAGGGTTTTGTTATTAATTTGTCTCATCTTTGTTTAAGCGTGCATATATATATATAAAATACGCCGTCGTATTAATGAACATGCTAAAGCATGTTTGCATAATATATAATATATATAGTATAAGCGTGCACATATAGAATACTATATTCTACCCGGGATTAATTATGGACTTTTATTCTAGTTTGGTTCACTAGAGCCACCAAGTGAACCAAAAGGTCAAACTCTTGGGTGCGAAAATAATATTTAAATATAACTATTACATTTAAACCCTGGGCTCCATTACAAAGCGGGTCTTTAAGCTCTCCTTGCTCCTTGATCTCCAATTCTTCAAAATAATTCTAACTATTCCTATTACAAAACTATTTAAAATAAATAGAAACCTTGATCGTGATCGAGGGGAAGTGCATAGGAAGGGAATAGAATTTACATTAAGAAAAATTAGAGAAGGCAGTATGCGAGACCCATTTAATAAAACCCATACATTCATGCATCCAACTAAAATAAAATCCAATCGCATTTGGTCAATAGTCCATAATCAATCCCATTTATTATTATACACATCACCATATGTATCGATAAATAACATTCATCTTATGAATAATAAACATTTAATATATATATTGATATCATTTAATGGACAAATTTAGTTAGTATAAAATCTATTTTGAATCAAAATAAACTCTTTTATTTTAATCCAAATTTAAATCAAAATAAAACTATTTTATTTTAATTTATCCAATTTTGAATAAAATAAACTATTTTATTTTAATCAAAATTTTAATAAAAATAAACTCCTTTATTTTAATTAATTATGGAATCTAATTCCATATATAAAAAAAAATTATTAAAGGAAACACGGATTATCTTTCCTATTCACAAATAAACTCTTTTATTTTAAATAATATGAAATCTTATTTCATATCTAAACAAACTCCTTTATTTAAGGAAAGATGGATTTACTTCCCTATTCACAAATAAACTCCTTTATTTTAGGAAAAATAAAATCCAATTTCAACTCTAATTAGTTATCATGGAATCCAATTCCAACTCTAATTAGTTAGCATGAAATTTAATTTTAAAATTAAAATAAACTTTATATTTTAATATTAAAATAAACCTTTTATTTTAAAATTAAAATAAACTTTTTATTTTAATTATAAAATAATTAATATATATATATATATATATATATATTAACCGTATAATATATATATATATATAATATCTGTATATAATAAACTAACCGTGGCCTTAAAAAAAATGACCAAGATTCATTCGGCCATAAAAAAAAAATCCTGTTGCCATTTCCGTGCATCATGATTACCCATGAAATAATGATTACTTGATTTCCTTATGTATCACGTGGACCATTAAGTAATCTTGTTGCTTTCATGAAGCATGTTAACACTTTATCATTCTTGATAACAACCTGCTAGTTAGGCTACGTGATATCACTTTGTTTGTTTTTTTTTTTTTAATTGCTGCACGGATTTCGTGGCAAAACAACAATTGCATGCTAAAAAAAAAATGACCGAATCACATGCTTCCAAAAAAAAATAAAAAATTTCTCCTGCCATGCCTTGATTTCCTTGAATTAGCAGACTCGGTAAAATAAAAATTTCGGTCAGGAGCATAATTTTTTTTATTTTTTTATTTTTTTTATTTTTTTTTAAATAAATTTTATACAATAAAATTATGCCCAATTAAATTGTTCTAAACACATATCAATATATATATTAAATTTGAACAATTAATAATTTGCATAAAGGTTTGGCTCTGATACCACTGTTAGGTTTGTAATATTCATGAACGCAATCAAATTGCATAAAAAAGTGCTTGAAAGCGTGTAAAATCGAGTTTAAAAAATTTACAAACCATATACCCGGATCACCCTTTATGCACAATTATTAATTAAACGAAAAGGATGATTAAGAAACATACCTTGAAGATCCGAGCTTCCTCAAGTCTGAAGTTCACCTCCAATCCTTTTCGCGTTCAACTTGAATTCACCGGGTTTGGTTCCTTCCTTTTGATCAACGTTAGCCACCCAAATGTTTGGCCTCTGAGGGTGATCCACCAAGAAAGAAGAAAATTCAAGAAGAAGGGATGGTTAAGGCTAAACCATGGTTTTTCTATCTCTATAGAAAAAAAAGCGTACTCTCCAACTATTGGAATTATGTACAGTATGTTGTAAAATCAACAACCCCATCACCCATAATAAGACTCCTCTTATTTATAGATGTGGGCAACCCACCTTAACAATTAAGGAATTGAGATTTATTTAATTAATTAAATTCTTTTAATTAATTAAGCTCCCTAATCTTATTAGGGATAATTAATTAAACTCCTTTAACTAATTTTCCTTCCTAATCCAATTAGGAATAAATGAGAGTACTTATATTAAATTAATTCCTAAACTCTTTTAGAAATTAAAATAATAATAATTATAATAATATTAATAAGACTCCTCTTATTAATTTATATTTAATATTTTAAAATATTAAATAATAAATATTAAGCTATTTAATTTATTCTATCACCATAGATTAAATTAAATATACTTAACTATATTATTACGATTATGCCATTAACTTCTTAAATAATTATTCTTCCTTTTATGGTGTGACCCTTTAGGTTCTCCATATTAAACCGGTTGTGAATAAATCAATTAGAATAATTCTAATCTTATTTAAATAAATAAATTAAACAATTAATTTATTTAAATAAATAATATTTATTCTACATAGGGATAAAGCTCTCCTAGCGATCAACGACTTTCCAGGATAATATAGATTTCAACATTAATCATAAAAGAACCTTTGAGTAAATAGTTCTTGGATGCAATTCAATCCTTCCACCATATGTCCCAATTAAATATAAGACATGGAATTTCACAAGAAGTCTTATTTTATTTAATTATATGTATTTCGATCCTTAAATGCACAACTCCCAATAATGCAAATTAAAACTCCTTTCTCATTTCATTCTCTTAACTTGAGGACTCTTTGGGTTGTCATTTATCGAATCACATAGGACATTTCTCTTCTTTATTAAGTGGTAGATTCTTTATTGATCATACATTATCTCCATATACAACTTATTATACCCAAACATACCCTTTGATATACCCTAAAGGTCTTAAGGAATAAGTCAAAGTATAACTCATCATACACGAAGATCTTATGATGATCTCAAGTCCAAGGATTACTTGTCTTACTATCACTTCGAGAATTCTATTGACGAGCAAATAAAACTCCATTAGGTATTCCTTAGCGAGCCACGTTCGATGAACTTATTCTCTAATAAGCACCTACATACTTGCTTTAGTGTCTCCACACAAATGATCATGAGATCAATCATCCTCATCCAATGAAATGAGTTGAACGTATGTACCAATCTATCCGGATTCACTAATCCCCATTTAGTAATCCAATGATTGGGAACTATTTTAGTTTTAAGCTTTCTAAGAATTTAGATCTCATTAGAATGATCATCATCATTATTCTAAAAGCATTGCTTAAAACTATGGGTTTATCACATATTATAAAACAGCATTATGTAGATAATTAAAAGCCTTTAATAAATGAATACTTTTTATTAATAAATGAATACGATTGTTACAAAGTATATGCTTTATCATCAAACATGATTGGCTTGTATGCATACTACTTTCAAATAGACCATAAAGTCTATTATCTTCTCCATGTTAAAAGTCCACCAACAATGCTTTAACCCTGTAACATTAATCAATGATCTTGTTCACGGTCATGAATAATAACTCATAATCATAATTGTAGTTCTAATTTTCTCTTCATCCAAGACGAAGATATTTTTCATCACATGTCTTTACACGAAACATCAAAGATCATGGTTATACAAAATCACGCCTCTGCTCATAATCATACTAATAAGTTTATCTTTACACTACGGGCCAAAGATATTCATTAACAGTTCATCTTTGCACTACATGCCTAAGATATTCAACAACAGGTCATCTTTGCACTACGGGCCAAAGATATTCAACAACAGGTCATCTTTTACTTTCACAATCAAAGATGTTAATATTTCAAAGAAATATATAATCATTTCGAATTTATATAAATAAAGAATTATAACCATGTTGATCAATTCAAATTTTGCACTTAAGCTAAAAATATTCAATTATAAATTCAATGGTCATGATCATACTCAAATTGACAATTCATCTTTGCATTCTTGGCCAAAGAAAACCCATAGTTACGATCATACCAATAATCTACCCATCTTTACACTTAAGTCAAAGAGAAATTTCATCACCGGGATTATAAAATGTTATATATGATAATAAAAACAATACGATCAACAAATCGCATTTAATTTCAAAAGTAAGATTCATAAATCAATGATTTCATAACACCTTAATCCAAATATTATAAATCACTTAATAATCTCATAATCTAATATAATTAATGTGACGACCCCAAAATAGGTCCATTCCATCCAACCCATTCTCGAATTACATGAATACATGGTACGCGAAACAACTACAACTTTATTATCACAACAATAAAGCGTGAGTTTAAATACAAATATTATCTTCTAGACAATATTTATACTCAAATAAATCCTCATCACATTTATTGATACATTATTTTACAATAATGGTGAGGACTACTAAACCATCCTCTCTAAAACCTTCATTCCATACCCGACTAGTACTCTGCTATATTCTAGCCTCCGAGAAAAAAATGGAACAAAAAGGAAAAGGGTGAGCTCAACTAGCCCGATAAAAAATGTTATGACTAAGATAATATACAACAAATTATCGTTAGTCTCCAACGAGGAAAAATCGATAGAATACAATAGATGACAAGTTTGAGATCAATATTCATGGTGAAAATAATAATTCATAGAAGAGTTACGTAGAGAATGAAATCTACTATAATCTATGAATTTAACGATCCATCATCAATATTTTATCCTGTAACATCAATCAATATTCATCTCAAATCAAATATTCATCTTTGCACTCTGGGCAAAAGATATTCATCAATCGGTCATGTTCATCTCAACACTGCTTCATCTTTGCACTAAAGGCCAAAGATATTCATCGATCGGTCGTATTCATGTTCATTTAAACACCGCACTCATCTTTGCACTACTGAGGCCAAAGATATTCTTCGGAAATCATTCATCTTTTCACTACGGGCCAAAGATATTCAATAATATCATCATTTAAGGCGAGGATGATGAAAATATTTTTAAAGAAACGAATCCGATTGAAACAAAATGACAAGGATTAAGGATTAAGGATTAAATACTTGGTTTTATCCACGTCAAAAATACCTCAAAAATAATCATAGTGGTGTAAAATTCAAGAATGATCAAAACATGGATCTGATCAAGCTAGTATCCAAAATAGATATTTTGAGATGAAAAAGAAAAATTTTCATTTTTTGGTGAATAGTCTTAGTATTAAGTGAATAGTCTTGAGTATCGTGAATAGTGACGTATATTGAATAGTAACTCAGACACCAAAAGATAAAAATTCCACAAAAAAAAACATCTTCACGCTTACGTGAATAGTACTGCGTGAATAGTAACTTCGTGAATAGTAACTCATGAATAGTAACTCGTGAATAGTAACTCATGAATAGTAACCCCGAGCATGAAAAAGTTCCAAATTTGATAAAAAGTACCAACGAATATTTGAAAGTAATGATATTGAAGAATTAATATCATTTGAGAAGAAAATAACATCCCTTACCTCGAAGAATCGATTACTTGGAAGGAAAGGTCGGAAGTGATCTTTGAATGAAACTTGTCTTGAGCAATGACTCTCAAAGTATCTAAATACTCACAAAATCGCTCAATAATATAGAGAGAAGAGAAAACTTTGTTTACGGTGTGATTTTCAATTCTAACTTAGCCCTCTATTTATAGGAAAATGTTAGCCCGTAAAAGCAGACTTGACTTTCTTTACACGATGGCTTTACACGCTACTATTATTACCCACCACATTTGAAATAAAATTCAGCACATTTTTCACCAACCACAAGTGGGGCCCACTCAATTCTAGAATTTTCCACCAAAATCAATTATAACCCTAATTTAGAATCAGACACCTCTTAAAATTCACAACAAATCATTCGTGCATTTTTAACGGTTCAAAATTTGTGGACATATACTCAACTTATGTATGTATAACATACCCAAAAATTACCACAATCCAACGGTCGGATTAAAAATTATAACCCCATAATATATCTGAAACCCCTGATTTAATTTTAATACCTCCAATCCGATAAAATCTTGATAAAACACCTCAACATAATTTCTTCATTTATAACCACATAAATAAATCCATCATTTATATCCATATAAAATAAATATTTCTTTATCATATGAATAAATAATTAATTATTCACAAATAATATTACGGAATCACAATTATAATGACCAGTAGTTCCCGGGAAGAGGGGGCTTTCGATAAGGATTCTCTCCTTCTTGGCGGCAATTAGGTGACCAAACCTCTCCTTGAGCGAACTTTCTAGACATTGCCAATAATGTTATCTAATAATATTATTCAAATAATATGAATTATTGATCCGATAATGGGAAATCTTGTGCGGTGACAATTATTGAACAACTATAATATAAAATATCAACGCAGACAATTATTGAATCAATAAAATAAAATATTGAGCGATAACTCTTGTGAAAATTATTGAGTAGTGCCATCTTACGTGCGAATCAATAATTCAACAATCTTGTCTGTCTGGTATATACTCTTTGTGCGACCACAGCGTATTCTTGTATTTTAACCATAGGGTATTCAATGATCTTAACAGTAACAACTACGGTTAATTGCATTTTAACTACGCCAGTTATTTATAACCACCCAAACTTTGTCGTTTTCCTCATCCAATCGCTTTCCGGTTATGGGGCCCACACATGGTCAAATTTACGTCATGATAATATATTCCGAATATTCACAATGATCGAATATTCCGACCAAACGAATATTCCCCGACAATGCGATTTAATATTCCACGACCAAATGAATATTCCCAACAAAAATGAATATTTTATAACCACTTGCTTATTTTGAAATATTTGCGTATTTAACCCTTAACTATCCACATTAATCAAATCAACCCTTACTATTTCAAAATAATAAATAAAGGAAATTCCTTTTATTTAAAAAAATTTGAGGTCTTACAACCTCCCTCCTTATGAAATTTAGTCCTCGAAATTGGCGTGCGACACTGTGTTTGAAAAGATGAGATTACCTCGCTTTCATTTCGTTTCCAATTCCCGGTCATTTCCTCTATATAGCATGATTCCTCCACAAAACTTTAACTTGTGGTATGACCTCGATGCATAGGGTCATGCTCCTTCCTCTCCAAAATCTTGGCGGTACCTCCTCATATACGTTAAGTCTTGGCTATCTAGTCCGGTTCTAACTTCGATAGCGTGTTTGGTCGTCCACATATTTACGTAACATCGATCGTGAAAAGCGTTATGAACACGTCGTCATACTTGGCGAGTAAAAGCGAGTCTATAGGCCACGGTTCCTATTCGATCGAGAATTTCAAATGGATTAATAAATCGAAGGTTTGAGCTTTCCTCACCTCACCGATTCTCGCTTTTGAAAATAACAACTTCTTGCACCTCCTTCTTCAAATTCATCGACTCGGTTGTGTAGCTTGAAACGACTTTAACTTTATCGATTAAAATCGATTATACTATTATATCATACGTGCTATATCATCACGTGGGTACCTAGAGTTTTCATCTCCATCTCTATTATTTGTAAATTATACGAAATTAGTCTTTGTGATATATCGTACTTTCGTACTTGTATCGATCTTACTACTCAACACGTCGGCTACCACGTTAAACTTTTCGAGGATGGCATGGTCGAACATGTCTTTGAAATGAGTCTCTCTTGAGTTCTTGACGCTCTTCCCACATTCCTTGCTCCATTCAATTTTGTATCTCTACGAGTCAGTCGTTAATGGAATAGCGATTCGAGAATATCCTTGACGAATCTCCGATAATAACCAACTAAGCCTAAAAACTACGCATTTAGATTCTGACTTAGGTTTTTCTCAATTATGTGACTCATATCTCAACCTTGGATAGCACGTCACAATGACACCTATCGATTTACTATCGCATCCCGATATGGCGTCCCCTACAAAGAGTGCGGCTTAGGTGAATTCCACAAAGGAAGTCACCAGATAAAGGCTCGGTACCAAATTCTATAATTGAATTTTAACTCTCGAAGTTCAATAGAGCCATTCGATATGAGATTTTAGAAATGAGTTTTGTCTGGGGTTCAAAGTCGATACAAAATTTAATATCGATCTTTGGGAGTAAGCCAAAATTCTTGAAATCGTCGTCGGGAAAATCAATAACAACAGAATATTATTCAAATCGGCGTGTCTTTATTCAAATCCATAACATGGACTAAGAAAACTTGACATCCGTAATAAGCGAATGACTTCATGGCTTGATATGAAAATGTTTGACTACAATGGTTTGATTGCTTGAGTTGAATAACGGGTTGCTTAGGAATATGAAAACTAACAACCTTACAAAAGCAATCAATTTTGGCGTGATGAGTAGTTAACCAATCAATCCCAAAAGCAAATATCTTTAAAGAGATAAGGTTAACGGGTAATGTAATGGTGCCAACTTGAATCAAACAAGATTTTTAAACAACGGATGTAATGAAAGTTTCTCTAACAGAGTCTCCATAAATAGGTCAAAGTCTAATTTCTCCGTAATCAAGTTCAAGCGTTGGCTGCAAAGCAAAGAGATAAAAGAATGGGTAGAACCCAGAATATCTAGTAAGGTATAAACTTATGAAGAATTTATAATTAACTAACCCGTGCTAAACCGTTCGGGTTCCTCGCATTTTGATTCGGTCACGACAAACGCTCTTCCGAGAATCGTTGACTTTGACTTTTCTTGGACATCCTTTTGAGTCACCATTCCCGTTGGATGGGTTTCGATATCGTCTGATCTCGGCGATATGTCCTTCCTTTCCACAATTATAGCATACCTTAAAGCTGTTGTGGGCGGGTTTGGGTGATATGTCCTCTTTCCGCATTTATAACATATGATGGAGATGGTCTTTCTCCTCCTTGGAACCAGATTGCCACTTTGGCGCAGCGTCTTCACATAGTGGTTGTTGAATCTCCTCTTTTAAAATCTCCTCCCAACTCGCTTCTTCTATTTTCATGGCCACGATTACCACGGAGTGGTTCTACGCCTTTGTCCGTATTCTTCTTTCTCCACCGGTTATCGTTATTACGATGGCTATCATCTTTGGTATGATCCACGGTTATGGTCCCTCGGTTGAGCATACTCGTTATCTCGCTCTAACAATTGAGCCTATTTACAACATCTCCCGAATAGAGAAAAATTTATGAGAAATGAGATCTTGGCGTATCTTGGTTTCAAACCTCTCGAAACATCCGCGTCATCGTTCCTCATTCTCCACCAAATGAGGTGCAAACACGGATAACTCCATGAACTTACGCCTCGTCTTTGGGACACCGTCGTGTTATTACGCTCCAATCTAATAAACTCCACTTCCTTCATATAGCCGAATACTTTCGGGAAAGTACTTGTCATTGAACTATTTCTGAAACGTCTCCCATGACATCTTTGAGTGCGGTGGATGGTACGCAACTTCCTGATTCCCACCGATGTCTGCCTTTCGCCACGGAACATAAAAGTAGCGAATGGAACTTTACGTTCCTCGTGCATCCCAAGACATCGAATATCTTGGTAATTTGCTTGACCCATGTTTCCGCCATGATCGGATCTGGCTTTCCCGAAATTCAGTGGTCCCAACTCTTTGAAGCTTGCATTTGTGACCACCGTGAATTCTTATCATTTCCTCCTATATTTTGAACACGAGTCTCCTCGTCTGCGATTTTGCATGAGCTCGCAAAAAAACTTCTAAACATTCCCTCGTTCATCATCTCGCTTTCGGTTGTGTTGTTCACGGGAGGTACATTGCCACTGTTACACGTTCTCCTCGTTGTTAAGTCTGAGGCATCTCCACGGTCTCATTTACACCACTATTAATATTCTCGATTCGACATTCTCAATTCTTTGTCGTAAAACAAGGGTTAATTAAGGAAATCAATCACATAATATCCTATATCTTGACCAACTAACAAATAAGCTTAGGTAGGACACACTAGTAAAGGATTTACTCGTCTCTCCCTCCTAGTTCTATTCCCCGATCTCATGGAGATCATATCCTAAGCTACGATACCAACCGTTGTGGCGACCCCAAAATAGGTCCATTCCATCCAACCCATTCTGAGTGCGCCAAATACATGAGTGCGAAAACAACTACAACTTTATTATCACAACAATAAAGCTGTGAGTTTAAATACAAATATTATCTTACTAGACAATATTTATACTCAAATAAATCCTCATCACATTTATTGATACATTATTTTACAATAATGGTGAGGACTACTAAACCATCCTCTCTAAAACCTTCATTCCATACCCAGAAATAGTACTTTCATTACATTCTCGCCTCTGAGAAGAAAAATGGAACAACAAGGAAAAGGGTGAGCTCAACTAGCCCGATAAAGAATGTTATGACTAAGATAATATACAACAAATTATCGTTAGTCTCCAACGAGGAAAAATCGATAGAATACAATAGGCAACAAGTTTGAGATCAATATTATGTGAAATAATAATTCATAGAAGAGTTACGTAGAAATGAAATCTACTATAATCTATGAATTTAACGGTCCATCATCAATATTTTATCCTGTAACATCAATCGATATTCATCTCAAATCAAATATTCATCTTTTGCACTCTGAGCCGAAGATATTCATCAATCGGTCATGTTCATCTCAACACTGTTCATCTTTGCACTAAAGGCCAAAGATATTCATCGATCGGTCGTATTCATTCATTTATCTTTTGCACACCATCTTCATCACTTTTCATCTTTGCTACTGAGGCCAAGATATTCAAAGATATTCTTGAAATCATTCATCTTTGCACTTTCTGAGGCGAAGATATTCAATAATATCATCATTTAAGGCGAGGATGATGAAAATATTTTTAAAGAGCGAATCGGTGAAACAAAATGACAAGGATTAAGGATTAAGGATTAGTACTTGGTTTTATCCATGTCAAAAATACCTCAAAAATAATCATAGTGGTGTAAAATTCAAGAATGATCAAAACATGGATCTGATCAAAGCTAGTATCCAAAATAGATATTTTGGACGAAAAGAAAAATTTTCATTTTTCGGTGAATAGTCTTGTGAAATGATAAATGAATAGTCGATATCGTGAATAGTCTTAAAGTATCGTGAATAGTAACTCAAACACCAAAAGATAGAAATTCCACAAAAAAACATCTTCACGCTTCATGAATAGTACTAAGTGAATAGTAACTTTCGTGAATAGTAACTCATGAATAGTAACTTCGTGAATAGTAACTCATGAATAAGTAACCCGACATGAAAAAGTTCCAAATTTGATAAAAAGTACCAACCAATATTTCAACATAATGATATTGAAGAATTAATATCATTTGAGAAAAAATAACATCCCTTACCTCGAAAGAATCGATGCTTGGAAGGAAAAGGTCGGAAGTGATCTTTGAATGAAACTTATCTTGAACAATGAACTCTCAAAGTATCTAAATACTCACAAAATACGCTCGATAATATAGAGAGAAAGAGAAAACTTTGTTTACGGTGTGATTTTCAATTCTAACTTAGCCCTCTATTTATAGGAAAATGTTAGCCGTAGAAGCGAGACTTGACTGCTTTACACGATGGCTTTACTACTACTACTATGCCACCCACCACATTTGAAATAAAATTCAGCACATTTTTTCACCAACCACAAGTGGGGCCCACTCAATTCTAAATTTTCCACCAAAATCAATTATAACCTAATTTAGAATCAGACACCTCTTAAAATTCACAACAAATCATTAGTGCATTTTAACGGTTCAAAATTTGTGGACATATACTCAACTTATATATGTATAACATACCCAAAAATTACCACAATCCAACGGTTGGATTAAAATTATAACCCCATGATATATATCTGAAAACCCACGATTTAATTTTTAATACCTCGATCAGATAAAATCTTGATAAAACACCTCAACATAATTTCTTCATTTATAACCACATAAATAAATCCATCATTTATATCCACATAAAATAAATATTTCTTTATCATATGAATCAATAATTAATTATTCACAAATAATATTACGAGAATCCACAATTATAATGACCAAAGTTTTCCTCAGAAGAGGGGCTTTCGATAAGGATCTCTCTCTTCTTGGCGGCGCAATTAGGTGACCAAACCTCTCCTTGATGAACTTTCTAGACATTGCCAATAATGTTATCTAATAATATTATTCAAATAATATGAATTATTGATCGATAATGGGAAATCTTTGTCGCGATGACAATTATTGAACAACAATAATATAAAATATCAATATGACAATTATTGAATCGATAAAATAAAATATTGAGCGATAACTCTTGTGAAAATTATTGAGTAGTGCCATCTTACGTGCGAATCAATAATTCAACAATCTTGTGCAATCTGGTGTCTTCTTTGTGCGACCACGCGTATTCTTGTATTTTAACCACGGGTATTCCAACGATCTTCTTAACAACTACAGTCTTAATTTGGTATATTCTTCGCCGTTATTTATAACCACCCAAACTTTGTCGTTTTCCTCATCCAATCGCTTTCCGTTATGGGGCCCACACATGGGCTGCTTGCCGTCAATGCGAATATTCCCAAGCGATCGAATATTCTACGACCAAACGAATATTCCCACGAATATTCCACGACCAAACGAATATTCCCAAGCAAAATGAATATTTTATAACCACTTGCTTATTTTGAAATATTTAGTATTTAACCCTTAACTATCCACATTAATCAAATCAACCCTTACTATTTCAAAATAATAAATAAAGGAAATTCCTTTTTATTTAAAAAATTTGAGGTCTTACAATTAATACTACCAAAATATTTTAATCATTTCTTAAACTTATAAACAATTTATTTTAATTGTTTTACACTTTACTAATTAATGCATTTAATCGTACTAAAATGCCAAACTCATAAGATTTCATCACCAATAACCAACAACCTCATCAAAAAACGCAGATATACCATATATAGGATTCTCAAGCCATAAAATCCTATTTTTAATTTTGTTACTTCACATATCACATAACATATTTAATTTATTTATTCATAACTAGTCTATTTTCATGAAAAATACCAAATCGGTTCCAAAAATATTTCTTTTTATGAATTTAGCGAATATAGTCACATATTGAACATATATTTTTCAAAATTTTTAAAATTCATTTACTATTTTTCACAATACCAAAATTGTTATTGGAATATTTAGACATTTATCATAAATTGTACTTTTCTCCAAAATTCCGAAATTTATGAAATATACTTGATGTTATATAGGTGTACTCCCAATAAAAATTTTCATTAATTTTAGAGTTAACCATGAGGGGAGTTATAAAGGTTTACTTTTAAAATAGTCTTTTCTCATAAAATCCATAACTCCTAATCTATACATCCAAAAATCGCCATTTTGGACACAATTAAGAAACTCATCAAATTATCATTTCAATTTTTTTCTAGAATTTTTGAAGGTCCGAAAAATTACTAAACATGATAAACATAATAATCCTTAAAATCCTTACTCAAAAAGCAAGTACTTACGGCCTAACATCGGATGTAAAGCGAAGGAAACTTCCACCGAATATCAACTATCAAAATATCTAAATACTCACAAAAATACGCTTTTGAAGTTCAATATAGAGAGAAAACTTGATTTTGTGGCGCCCAAAATTAGGTATACATCACCCATCTTGGGTCGCCACTTACATGGTACGAATTTAAATACAACTTACTAATATAAGCGTAAGGTATACAATCGACATAAACTGTGAGTTTAAATACAAATATAAATCTACTAGATATTATACAAACTCAAAAAGGAGTCCTCATTACAATTATTATCACACTTTATTTCACGAGAATAGTGAGGGACTACTAATCTTATCTTGGGACCATCACTCGTTTCCCAGGCTTCGTCCCGGCTATATTCTCATTTCACGAAGAAACGGTGAAAGAAAGGGTGAGCTCAACTAGCCCAAAGATGAAATATTATGACTAAGATAATGCGAGAATAAATTATCAATAGTCTTGAACAATGTTAAAGCGATAAAATACTGATGAACAACAAGGTTTAACTCTGCGGTGAATATCTTGATCCATTAAAAAGTCAAGTAGAAAATAAAATCTACTATCTTTTAGGTTTTAAAGGTTTTTCATCATCTTATTATAATTGAGACTCGGCTTTAATAAATATTCCACATCATCGAATCACCCACACTTTTTCTGACGAGGATATTCTTTAGTATCACGACCACAATTATTCATGCACTACGGGCGAGAATAGTTGTGTATTCATTAATAGTCATGATCATGCCAACAATTGTCCATCGATGCACTCTGACCCTTGAGGATTTTATCACATCATTTGTAACATTACGGTCATGATTACACCAGATAGTCTCTGAGTCGTAATCATACCAAGTCCATCTATGCACTACTGAATACGAGATGACTTTCAACATAATATAAACATGAGGATGATGACAATGATATAAGAATTCATAAAACAAGTTCAAGAATTATTTTATCCGGGGAATTATTAACGTCCAAATTATCAACATGATCTTTTGTTTTGTAGAGTAAAATTCAAGAATGATCGGAAGAATATTTTCATGAAAGATCTTTGGATGAAATGCAAATATCGAGGATATTCCACTAATTTCATGGAGTATAGAAGTCAAAGTTTTAACCAATTTGGGTATAATAAAGAATGGAATAACAAAAGAAATCACCATGCATGCGATAGACCGCCTGCAGACGAGTTATTCAACGAATAATAAATAACGGAACGAATTAAATTGAAATTCACCGCAAGCGTGAGTTCAACGAAATAATAAAGATGGAACCGGATCCGGTGTAAAACACACGAGATAGGATATTCAACAGAATAATAAAAAGCGGAACCGGTCGGTGTAAAACACCACCAGACGGGATGTTCCAGCGAATAATAATAAAAAGCGGAACCGAATCAAGGTGTAAAACACCTGAGCGAGGATGTTCCAATGAGAATAATAATAAAAGCGGAACCCGGTCCCAATGTAAAACACCAAGACAGGATGTTCCAACAGAATAATAAAGAAGAATGTCAGAGTATAGGTGTAAAACACAGCGTATACGAGGTTATTCAACGAATAATAAGCAATGGAATAACAATAGTTCTCTTCATGAATAAGAAAGAATAACACCCTTACTTTTGGTAGGAGATTGAATCTTTGCGGCGGTGTAGTAACAAAATACTCTTCTTCTTTCTCTCTTATTCTCTCTATACTTTCTCTCTCTACTATAGCTTGAATGAATTAAGTGAAAAATAATGAAGCCCTAGGCCTCTATTTATAGAAGATTTCTAGCTTAGCACTTTACTTGTGTGAAAAGCCAAGTGGCTTGCGACTAATAATGTGAAAAGAAAAGTGGTTTGGCCTTTGTAATGTGAAGCGACAAGTGGTTCGGCCTTTTAAATGTGAAGCGACAAGTGGTTGGTTTGGTAATATAAGTAATGGTAAAGGTAATTACTATTATTGGCGAAGGTAATTACTATTCACAAGGGTAATTACTATTGGCGAAGGTAAATACTATTGCGAAGGTAATTACTATTGTGAAGGTAATTACTATTAGATGATGACTATTACTATTAAGGTAATTCTTTATTGAAGAGACTCTTAGATGATGACATATTTAGCCCCCCGTAAAATTGATCAAACTTACCACAAATCATTTTATTTTTAATCAACACATATTTAATCTTTCAACAAATTATTAATCATTTATAACTTGTCGTCTCAATTATTGATTTAATACTATAACATATTATCACGAGATGATCTTTGTGACAATAATTGAATCGATAATATAAGAGATATGATCGTGAATTCTTGTATGCAATAATTGAAGCATAGGTGAGTGACTTCTCACGTAAGCATCGATAATCAATACCGTGTCTTCTTATGCAACCACAGCGTATTATTCTTGTACTTTTACCACCGGTAGTTCAGCGGTTTTAACGGTAACACCTCCGTTATTTTTATAAAATATTTTTATGTCGTTTTCTCACTCACGACAATAATTACATTAATGGGGTCCACCAATGATTGAGTAGTTATACGAATATTCCTAACAAAAAGAATATTCTCCAGAATTGAATGAATATTTTATAACAACTTGCATACTTTGCAAAATTTATAAATATTACCCACAACTATAACATTATATCAAATTTATTCCATAATATTCAAAAATAATATTTATAGAAAAATTCATCTTTATTTATAAAAGTTGGGGTCTTACAACCTCCCTTCTTATGAAATTTAAGCCCTCGAAATTAGAATGCGATACACTGGTATGTCGAAGAGGTAAGGATACCTTGATTTCATTTGATTCTAACTCCCAAGTTATTTCCTCGATATTGTGGTTCCTCCACAAAACTTTGACTTGAGGTATAACCTTGGGCGTAGAATATGTTCCTTCTTATCAAAATTTGAGCAGGGAACCTCTTCATACGTCAAATCTTCCGCTATTTAAATCGGTTCTAACTTCAATAATATGGTTGGGTCTTTCACATATTTACGTAACATGGATATGTGAAAAGCGTTATGAACACGAGACATACTTGGCGGTAGAAAGCGAGTCTATAGGCCACGATTCCTACTCGATCGAGGATTAAAAATGGGCCAGATGAATCGAGGATTGAGTTTTCCTCTCTTTCCAAATCTTGTAACTCCTTTCCATGGAAGCGACTCTTAATAACACATGATCTCTATATCGAATTCCACGTCCTTTCGATGAAGATCGGCATAACTCTTTTCGATTTTGTGAGGTTTTTATCGTTGTCGGATCGTTTGAATCTTTTCCGTGTAGTCATACGTACCAACTCGGTCCCAACAACGTTGCTTCACCCACCTCATCCCGACATCTTTGGAGAGCGACACTTTCTTCCATCTGGCGCTTGAATGGAGCCATGCGATACTTGCGATAAGCTGTTGTTGTTGTGGGAAAACTCCACCAATGGTAAGAACTTGTCCCAACTCCTTGAAATCAAGGACCACGAGTCTTAATAGATCTTCAAGAGTTTGAATAGTCCTCTCCATTGTCCGTCAAATTCGAGGATGATATCTTGAGCTAAATCGTGAAATCTGTGCCCATAGCTTTTTGCAAACTAACCCAAAATCGTGAAGTGAATCTTGGGTCTCGATCGAAACTATGGATCTGGGCATACCATGCGATCTTACAATCTCGTTTATGTACATCTGAGCAAGGCGTTCAAGTGTATAAGTTTCTCGTATCGGTAAGAAATGAAGCGGACTTGGTCAATCTATCAACAATGATCCAAATCGCATCGATGCCTTGAGAAACCTTAGGAAGGCCGATAACGAAAATCCATGGTAATGTGCTCCCACTTCCATTCTGGAATTTCAAGTGGTTGCAATGGACCTTTTGGTACTTGATGCTCGCTTTAACTTCGTTGACAAGTTAGACACCTTGAGATAAGCATTATTATCTCTCTCTTCATATTGCTCCACCAAAATGTATGGCGAATATCATGATACATTTTGGTACTCCCGAGATGGATTGCAAATGGTGTGTTGTGCGCCTCCATCATGATATTATACTTTTAAATCGGTCGTTAGGAACACAAAAGTGCAGAGTTGACTCAAGTATTCCTTCTTCATCGATTCTTGCTTGGGCGTAGCACCTTCTTGCACTTTCTTCCTCATACGCATCGACTCCAAGTGCGTAGCTTGGCGCGACTTTAACTTTATCGATTAAAGTCGGTTCTACTTTCGTATATACTCGCTATCATCACATGCGTCCACAGAGTCTTTAACTCTATCTCCATCCTTTGCAAGTCACACAAAATGGGCCTTTGCGTTGACAATATCGCTTTTCGTACTTGCATATGATTTTCTACTCGATCGTCGGCTACCACGTTAAACTTTTCGAGGATGGTATTGGATGGTATGATCATAATCTTTCAATAGTTCAAGCCCAGCGTCGTTGTCGCGTGTTGAGTTCCTTTTGAGTGAAGAAATATTTGAGGCTTTTATGATCCGTAAAGATCTCCACTTTCTCCCCATACAAGTAATGCCTCCAAATTTTAAGTCTGCAAAGACAACATTTATGACTCTAGATCATGAGTAGGATAATTCCTCTCATATTCTTTGAGTTATCGCGAGGCATAAACTATAACTTTTCCATGTTGCATGAGAACACATCCCACCCTTTTGCGAAGCATCATTTGTAGATGACAAATCCGTCCGAGGCAGGATGGTATTGTCGAGCAGTCTTTGAAATAAGTCTCCTCTTGAGTTCTTGAAAACTCTTCTCACATTCTTCGCTCCAATAGAACTTTGTATCTTTTAGAGTCAATTTGAGTCGATGGAGTAGCGATTAGAAAAATCCTTCCACGAATCTCCGATAATAACTAGCTAAACCAAGAAAGCTACGTACTTGATCAGCGATTTAGGTTGTTCCCGACTTTGAATAGCTTTAATCTTTCTTTGGGTCAACGGATATTCCATGACTTGATACCACGTGCCCAAGGAATGCTACTTCTTGACCCGAACTTCGCATTTCTTCAACTTGGCATAAAGCTTATATTCACGAAGCTTTTGGAGTGTCGACCTCAAGTGTTGCTCATGATCTTCACGGCTTTTGGAATAAATAAGGATGTCATCGATAAAGGCGACCACAAAGTGATCTAAATATTCCTTGAATACTCGGTTCATCATATCCATGAAGGCGGCGGGGAGCATTAGTCAATCGAAGGACATGACTAGGAATTCATAATGCCGTCTTGAGTTAAAGCCGTCTTTGGAATGTCGGTGGTTCTAATCTTCAATTGGTGATATCCTAACGAAGATCGATCTTTGAAAAGAATTTGGCTCCTTACAAGCGGTCAAACAGGTCATCAATACGTGGCAATGGATACCTATTTTTGATGGTGACATGATTGACTCCAGATAATCAATACAAAAATCGCATACTCCCATCTTTCTTCTTCACGAATAGAACAGAGCAGCACCCCGAGGAGAAGTACTTGGACGAATAAAGCTAATGTCTAACAATTCCTGTGGTTGGGTCTTTAACTCACGAAGTTCAATAGGAGCCATTCGATATGGGGCTTTGGAAATAGGTTTTGTCTGGGGTTCAAGGTCGATACAAAATTCAATTTCACGCTCTGGGGTAGGCGAAGTTCTTGAGAAATACGTCGGAAATTTATTAACAATAGAAATATCGTTCAAAAGCGGCGTATTTTGTTTAAATCGTGACATGAGCTTTAAGAAAGCTTGACATCCGTTTTTCAATAAGCGAATAGCTTTATGGCTTGAGATGGTAGTGATTGATTTTAATGGTTTGGTCGTTTGAATTAGCATAATAGGTTGATTAGGAATATGAAAGCTAACAACCTTACGAAAAAATCAATTTTTGCATGATAAGTAGTTAACGATCAATCCACAGAATCACGTCAAATCAAGTATTTTTATTGAAATAAGATCGACGAGTAATGTGAGGTCTGCAATTTAGAACCAAACAAGACTTATAAGCGATTGGATGTAATGAAGGTTTCTCCCAGCGGAGTTTCCACAGATAAATCAAAATCTAATTTCTCCGGTCAAATTTAATCGATGGCGCAAGTAGGAGAAATAAAAGAATGGGTAGAACCCAGGTATCAAATAAAGTATAGACTTCATTAGAGTTTATGATAAGCTTACCCGTGATGACCTCATTCGGGTTCCTTGCTCTCTGGGAGGTCACAACAAGCGCTCTCCCTTGCACTTTCTAGGTTTTGACTTTTACGGGACTGACCTTTGGTGCCTCCATCCTAGTTGAATTTATCTTGATGGCAATAAAATCGAGCCGTAAGTGACCTTCTCTTCCACAATTATAACATGCTTTGGATGGCATGGCGCGATTTGGATGATGTGTCCCTCTCCTCGCATTTGAAGCATATGATAGGTGGTCTTTCTCCTTTTTAACAACGGGTCTTTGGTCTTTGACGTCTTTCCATCATTGTTGAATCTCCTTTTCTTAAAATGTCCATTCTTATTTTTTTGTACACGATTACCACCAAGTGGTTACCATATCCGGCTGTTGATTCCCTCCACGCTTGTTATCACCGCTTGATGACTAGTCTCATTTGGTATTATAATTTTGCCATTTGCTCTCTCTTTTAGTTGCGTTGACTCGTTATCGCTCTCCACTAATGAGCCCTATTTACAACATCTGAATACAAACCACGGTTTATGAGAAATAAGATGTTGGCGTATCTCCGACTTCAAACCTCTTAAAAACATTAGCGCATTTCTCTCTTCATTATCCACCAAGTGGGACGCATGAATCGTGATAACTCCACAAATTTTGCCTCGTATTGCGACACGGTCATATTGTTTTGTTCCAACTTGATAAACTCTACCTCCTTCGTGTGGCGAATACTTTCGGGAAAGTATTTGTCGTTGAATGACTCTGGAACTTCTCCCAAGATATCTTGATCAGATGAGGTTGAGTCGTTTCTGGAATTCCCACCGATGTCTGCCTCTCAAGCAACATAAAAGGCGTGAAGGAACCTTTTGCTCCTCGGAGCATCCCAGACATCAAATATCTTGGTGTCTGCTTTATCCATGCTTAGCCGGAAGTGGTTTTGGCTCTCCCTTAAACTCCGGTGGTCCCGGCTCCTTGAATTGTTTAGCGGTGACCGCTCGAGAGTTTCAGTGTTTCCACCTACGTTTTGGGCGAGGAGTCGCTCTCTTTCTTTGTTGCATAAATTGCATAAAACCTCTGAACATTTGATCATTCATCATTTGGTCGGTGTTGTTGTTTGCATGAGGATTGTCGCCTTCACGATGCACATTATCACGATTATTGATATGTGGTGAATCAACGATCGCTGCGCTCCATTCTTATTCTCAACATTCTCGGATGTCATTTTCGAATCTTGCCACAAAACAAAAGGTTAATTGACGTATAACAAATTATCCCTATCTTGACTAACCAATAAAATAGCACATAAACTTAGGTAGGTCATACTAGCGAAGGTATTCCCGTCTCTCCCCTCCTAGTACTATTCTCACATCTTAGCGGGGATCATATCCTAAGCTCGATACCAAGTTGTGGCGCCCCAAAATTAGGTATACATCACCCATCTTGGGTGCCACTTACATGGTATGAAATTTAAATACAACTTACTAACATAAGCATGTAGTGTATGCAATCTGACATAAATTGTGAGTTTAAATACAAATATAAATCTACTAGATATTATACAAACTCAAAAAGGAGTCCTCATTACAATTATTATCACACTTTTTCACGAAATAGTGAGGACTACTAATGCTATCTTCGGGGCCATCACTCGCTTTTCCAGAGCTAAATCCCGGCTATATTCTCATTTCACAGAAGAAAAATGAAAGAAAGGGTGAGCTCAACTAGCCCAAAAGAAGAAATATTATGACTAAGATAATGCGAGAATAAATTATCAATAGTCTTGAACAATGTTAAACCGATAAAATACAATAGACAACCAGTTTAAGCTGCGATGGAATATCAATCCATTAAAAGAGTCAGTAGAAAATAAAGTCTACTATCTTTTAGGTTTTAAAAGGTTTTTCATCAACATTATAAATGAGACTCGACTTTAATAAATATTCCACATCATCGAATCACCCCCTTTACTGGCCAAGGATATTCTTTAGTATCGCGACCACAATTATTCATGCACTCTGACGGGCCAAGAATAGTTGTGTATTCATTAATAATCATGATCATGCCAACAATCATCCATCGATCAATGCACTACTGACTTTGAGGATTTTTATCACATCATTTGTAACATTACGGTTATGATTACAAGAATAGTCTCGGTCATAATCATACCAAGTCCATCCCCATGCACTACAGACCCACGGATGACTTTCAACATAATATAAACATGAGGATGATGACAATGATATAAGAATTCAATAAAACAAGTTCAAAATTATTTTATCCGAGGAATTATTAACGTCCAAATTATCAACATGATCTTTGTTTTGTAGAGTAAAATTCAAGAATGATCGGAAGAATATTTTCATGAAAAGATCTTTGGATGAAACGCAAATATCGAGGATATTCCACTAATTTCATGGAGTATAGAAGTCAAAGTTTTAACTTAATGGGTATAATAAAGAATGGAATAACAAAAGAAATCACCATACATGCGATGATCCTTACGAATGAGTTATTCCAATGAATAATAAATAACGGAACGAGTCGGGTGAAATTCACACGCAAGCGGGATGTTCCAACGAGAATAATAAAGATGGAACCGGATCCGGTGTAAAACACAGATAGGATATTCCAACGAGAATGATAAAAAGCGGAACCAGTCCGATGTAAAACACTGCATGACAGGATGTTCCAACGAGAATAATAAAAAGACGAACCGTGTCCTGTAAAACACACGCGAGCGGATGTTCCAGCGAATAATAATAAAGAGCGGAACCGGTCAATTCCGTAAAACACAATGCAGAGCAGATGTTCCAATAGAATAATAAAGAGCGGAAACGGTCGATTAGTAAAACATGCATGACGAGGATGTTCCAATGAGAATAATAAGCGATGGAATAACAATAGTTCTCTTACATGAATAAGAAAGAATAACACCCTTACTTTTGGTAGGAGATTGAATCTGCAGCGGTGTAGTAACAAAATACTCTTCTTCTTTCTCTCTTATTCTCTCTATACTTTCTCTCTATATAAGCTTGAATGAATTCGTGAAAAATAATGAAGCACTAGGCCTCTATTTATAGAAGATTTCTAACTTAGCTTTGCCGTGTGAAAAGCAAGTGGCATGACGACTAATAATGTGAAAAGAAAAGCAAATTACCAAGATATTCGATGTCTTGGGATGTGCGGAGGAATGAAAAGTTCCATTCGCTACTTTTATGTTCCGCAAGTGGTGAGGCAATTCTTCGGTGGGAATCATGAAGCGTACTCCATCCAAATGCACTTTCGGCATGTCAGCGGAGAGACGTTTGAAGCTTGAGTTCAATGACAAGTACTTCCACAAAAGTATTTGTCGTATGAAGGAAGTGGAGTTTATTAGGCGGGAGCGTAATAACACGACGGTGTCCCAAAGACGAGGCGAAGTTCATGGAGTTATCGAGTTTGCACCTCATTTGGTGGAGAATGAAAAACGTTATGGCGCGGATGTTTCGAGAGGTTTGAAACTCGACATACGTCGAGTATCTCATTTCTCATAAATTTTCTCTCTATTCAGATGTTGTCAATGAGGCTCGATTGTTAGAATGAGATAACGAAGTACGCTCAACCGAGGGACCATAACCAGGATCATATCGAAGATAGCGGTCATCGTAATAACGATAACCAAATGGAGAAAGAAGAATACGGACAAAGGCGGTAACCACTCTGGTGGTAATCGTGGCCATGAAAATAGAAGAAGCGAATCGGGAGGAGATTTTAAAAGAGAGATTTAACAACGACCATGCAAAAGACAGCGATCA
Organism: Panax quinquefolius; assembly: GCA_020205615.1. NCBI lineage: Eukaryota > Viridiplantae > Streptophyta > Magnoliopsida > Apiales > Araliaceae > Panax > Panax quinquefolius. The sequence continues at coordinate 12,744,960 of CM035155.1, read as the reverse complement.
CCCGTGACAATTGGTTCTAAGGGAGGAGAAAGACCATCGGTCATATGTTATAAATGCTGGAAAGAGGACATATCACCAAACCGTCCACAACTGTTTAAGGTATGCTATAATTGTGGAAAGGAAGGACATATCGCCGAGATATGCGATATCGAAACCAGATCCGGTAGAATGGTGACTCGAAAGGATGTCCAAGAAAAGTCAAAGTCAACGATTCTGGAAGAAGCGTTTGTCGTGGCCATTAAAATGAGGAACCCGAACGTTAGCACGGGTTAGTTAATTATAAATTCTTGCTAAGTTTATACCTTACTAGATACCTGTTCTACCCATTCTTTTATCTCTCTTGTTTTATACTCAACGTTTGAACTTGACTACGGAGAAATTAGACTTTGACTTATTTATGGAGACTTCATTAGGAGAAACTTTCATTACATACGTTGTTTAAAAAATCTTGCTTGATTCAAGTTGGCACCATTACCTTACCTGTTAACCTTATTTCTATAGAGATATTTGCTTTTGATGTGATTTTAAGGTTAACTACTCATCATGCCAAATTGATTGCTTTTTGTAAGTTGTTGGTTTTCATATTCCTAAGAACTCATTATCCGAATTCAAGCAATCAAACCATTGTAATCAAACATTTTCATATCAAGCCATGAAGTCATTCGTTTATTACGGATGTCAAGTTTTCTTAGTCCATGTTATGGATTTGAATAAAGACACGTCGATTTGAATAATATTCTTGTTGTTATTGATTTTCTGACGTATTTCTGAAGAATTTATTAGCTTACTCCCAAAGATCGATATTAAATTTTGTATCGACTTTGAACCCTAAGACAAAACTCATTTCTAAAATCTCATATCGAATGGCTCTATTGAACTTCGTGAGTTAAAAATTCAACTATAAATTTGGTACATGAGCCTTTATCTTGTGACTTCCTTTGTGGAATTCACCTAAGCCGAACTCTCTGTAGGGGCGTCATATTAGTGCGATAGTAAAGCGATAGGTGTCAATGTGACGTCTTTATCCAAGATTGGGATATGAGTCACGATTAAGAGCAACCTAAGTCGATGTCGAAATACGTAGCTTTCTAGGCTTAGTTGGTTATTATCGGAGATTCGTTGAAGGATATTCTCGAATCGCTATTCCATTAACGTAATGACTCATAGAGATACAAAATTCAAATGGAGCAAGGAATGTGGGAAGAGCTTGAAGAACTCAAGAGAGACTCATTTCGAGAACATGTTCGACCATGCCATCCTGGAAAAGCGAAACATGGTAGGCGACGTGTTGAGTAGAAGATCGTATACAAGTACGAGTACAATATTGTCAAAGACTCATTTCAGATATAATATACAAATAATAGAGATGGAGATGAAAACTCTAGGTACCCATGTGATGATATCTGAGTGCGTGATGATATACACAGTATAATCGACTTTTAATCGATAAAGTTAAAGTCGCTTCAAGCTACACACCGGAGTGATGAATTTGAAGAAGGAGGTGCAGAAGTTGTTATTTTAAAATCGAGAATCGGTGAGGTGAGAAAGCTCAAACCTTGATTTATTAATCCATTTGAAATTCTCGATCGAATAGGACTGTGGCCTATGTACTCGTTTTACCACCAAGTATGACGCGTGTTCATAACGCGTTTTCACGTGTCGATGTTACGTAAATATGTGGACGACCCAAAACACGTCATTGAGATAGAAAACCCACGAGATAAAAGAAGACTTAACGCATTTGGAGGAGTTACTGTCAAGATTTTGTAGAGGAAAGAACATGACCTATGTCTGAGGTTATACCATAAGTTAAAGTTTTGTGGAGAAACCATGCTTATTGAGGAAATGACACGGGAGTTGGAAACGAAAATGAAAGCGAGGTATTCTCATCTTTTGAAACACACGGTAATGTCGACGTCAATTTCGAGGAAGAAATTTCATAAGGGGGAGGTTGTAAGACCCGAATTTTTTAAATAAAAAAGAATTTCCTTTATTTAATATTTTGAAATAGTAAGGGTTGATTTGATTAATGTGGATAGTTAAGGGTTAAATACATAAATATTTCAAAATAAGCAAGTGGTTATAAAATATTCATTTTTGTCGGGGATATTCGTTTGGTCGTGGAATATTAAATCTCGCTTTGGGAATATTCGTATTAATCCACATGACCATGTATAGAGCCCATATGAGAAAAGCGATGGATGAGGAAAAGCGACAAAGTTTGGGTGGTTATAAATAATTCGGCGTAGTTATTACAGATTAAGATTTGTTGGAATACCCGTTGGTTAAAATACGATACGCTGGCGTGGTTGCCGATGGCACCAGTATTGCATGCGATGATTGTTGAATTATTGATTAAATGCGTAAGATGGCACTACTCGATAATTTTCACGGTGAATTCTTGTTCAATATTTTATTTTATTGATTCAATAATTCTTTGCGTTGATATTTTATATTATTGTTGTTCAATAATTGTCAACTTTACAAGAGATTTCCCATTATCGGATCAACAATTCATATTATTTGAATAATATTATTAGATAACATTATTGGCAATGTCTAGAAAGTTACATCGAGGAGAGGTTTGGTCACCTAATTGCGGCGGCGCCGATGAGGAGAAATCCTTATCTGAAGCCCCTCTTTCTTCCGGAACTACGGCTGGTTGTCATAATTGTGATTCTGTAATATTATTTGTGAATAATTAATTATTGATTCATATGATAAAGAAATATTTATTTTATGTGGATATAAATGATGGATTTATTTATGTGGTTATAAATGAAGAAATTATGTTGAGGTGTTTTATCAATATTTTATCGGTTTGGAGGTATTAAAATTAAATCGTGGTTTTGAGATATATTATGGGGTTATAATTTTAATCCGACCGTTGGATTGTGGTAATTTTGGGTATGTTATACATACATAAGTTGAGTATATGTCCACAAATTTTGAACCGTTAAAAATGCACGAATGATTTGTTGTGAATTTTAAGAGGTGTCGGATTCTAAAATCGGGTTATAATTGATTTTGGTGGAAAATTCTAGAATTGAGTGGGCCCCACTTGTGGTTGGTGAAAAATGTGCTGAATTTTATTTCAAATGTGGTGGGTGGCAATAGTAGCGGAGTAAAGCCATCGGTGTAGCGGTCAAGTCTGCTTGGCGGTAGGCTAACATTTTCCTATAAATAGAGGCTAAGTTAGAATTGAAAATCACACCGAAACAAAGTTTTCTCTCTTTCTCTCTCTATATTATTGAGCGTATTTTGTGAGTATTTAGATACTTTGAGAGTTCTTTCAAGATCTGAGTTTCATTCAAAGATCACTTCCAGCCTTTCCTTCCGAAATCTCTCGATTCTTTGAGGTGAGGATGTTATTTTCTTCTCAAATGATATTAATTCTTGATATCATTATCTTTGAAATATTGGTTGGTACTTTTATCAAATTTGGAACTTTTTCATGCTCGGGGTTACTATTCATGAGTTACTATTCACGAGTTACTATTCATGAGTTACTATTCACGAGTTACTATTCACGAGTACTATTAAGCATGAAGCGTGAAGATGTTTTTTTTGTGGAATTTCTATCTTTTGGTGTAGTTACTATTCACGTATACTGCACCTTATTCACGTATCTGACCTATTCACGAATCTGGCACTATTCAATAGAAAAATGAAAATTTTTCTTTTCGTCCCAAAATATCTATTTTGGATACTAGCTTTGATTGTATCCATGTTTTGATCATTCTTGAATTTTACACCACTATGATTATTTTGAGAGTATTTTTGGGCGTGGATAAAACCAAGTATGAATCCTTAATCCTTAATCCTTGTCATTTTGTTTCACTTGGATTCGTTCTTTAAAAATATTTTCATCATCCTCGGTCTTAAATGATGATGTTATTGAATATCTTTGGCTTTGTAGTGCAAAGATGAATGATTTCTGAAGAATATCTTTGGCACAGTAGTGCAAAGATGAGCGGTGTTTAAATGAACATGACCGATCGATGAATATCTTTGGCCTTTAGTGCAAAGATGAGCAGTGTTGAGATGAACATGACTGGATTGATGAATATCTTTGGCTGTAGTGCAAAGATGAATATTTGATTTGAGATGAATATTGATTGATGTTACGGGGATAAAATATTGATGATGGATTATTAAATTCATAGATTATAGTAGATTTCATTCTCTCACGTAACTCTTACATGAATTATTATTTCAACTAGCGAATATTGATCCGAAACTTGTTGTATCATTGTATTCTATCGATTTTTCCTCATTGGAGACTAACGATAATTTGTTGTATATTATCTTAGTCATAACATTCTTCTTGGGCTAGTTGAGCTCACCCTTTTCCTTTTTGTTCCATTTTTCTCAGGAGGCGAGAATGTAGCGAGTACTAGTCGGGGTATGGAATGAAGGTTCTAGAGAGAGTTGTTTAGTAGTCCTCACCATTTTTGTAAAATAATGTATCAATAATTATGATGGGGATTTATTTGCGTGTGGATATTGTCTAGAAGACAATATTATATTTAAACTCACAGTATATATTGTCGTATTTCACACGACATTTGTATTATTGAAGTTGTAGTTTGTTTCTTGTACCATGTATTTGGCGACTCAGAATGGGTGTTGTGTATACCTATTTTGGGGGCGTCACAACGCCTACCTTATTAGAAAGCAATCAGTAAGCTAGCCATCTTGCGACAATAATTCAGCCCACATGTTTTGAAAAGTAAAAGTGGGTCCCACCCATAATTTTAATAAAAATTATTTTATTTTTCAAAACTTCAGTAATTCGTAGAAAATAACCCGTTTATCAGAAATATACGAATTTTATGTCCATTCTGAATGAAATTGAATTCTCTACAACTTTGTAGCTTTGAGTTTTTCCAAATTCTAAACAGAAAATATCCGAAATCCACAAACGGATGATTTTCAACACCGTTTCAACACCTTTTAAAATTCATAACAAATCATGCGTTAATTTTCAATGGTTCAGAATTTGTGGACATATACTCAACTCATACATGTATAACATATCCAAAAATCAAAAGCGATCCAACGATTGGGATTAAAATTACAACTCACTTAATAAAGCTTTAAGAACACCGATTTGAGTTTTAATACCTCCAATCCGACAAAATCTTGATAAAACACCTCAACATTAATTCCTTCATTTATAACCACATAAATAAATCCATTATTTATATCCACATCAAATAAATATTTCCTTATCATATAAATTAATAATTAATTATTCACAAATAATATTACAGAATCCTTATTATGACAACTTACGGTTCCCAAGAAGAGGGCTTTCCAATAAGGATTTCTCCCATTATGGGTAGATTAGGTGACCAAACCTCTCCTTGACAAAACTTTCTAGACATTGTCAATAATGCTATCTAATAATATTATTCAAATAATATAAATTATTGATCCGATAATGAAAAATCTTGTTCATTGACAATTATTGAAACAACAATAATATAAACTATCGGCATACAAACAATTATTGAATTAATAAAATAAAATATTAAACGAAGAATCATGTAACAATTATTAGTAGTAAAGCTACTTCACGTAAGAATCAATAATTCTAAAAATCATCATGCAATACCGCAGTGCTAATGTACTGACCACGCCAGACATATTCACGTATTTTAACCACCAATATTCAACGGTGATAATGGTAACAACTACGCCAGTTATTTATAAAAACTCAAACTTGTGCGTTTTCTTCATCAGACAGTTATTACATTATGGGGCCCACAAATGGCGCGTTGCGTCGTCGTCTGAATATTCCCAGACAACAAGAATATTCCACGACCAAACGAATATTCTCCGACAGAAATGAATATTTTATAGCCACTTGCGTATTTTGAAAATTTTCATATATCACCCTTAGCTTTAACTTTTTATTAATTTAACCATTTACTAAATAGAAAAATTGAATAATTTTATTTTATAAAAATTTGGGGTCTTACAATATTCATTAGTATCACAACCACAAATTATTCATGCACTACAGGCCAAGGATATTCGTGTATTCATATATGGTCATGATCATGCCAACAACTGTCCATCGATGCACTACGGGCCAATGAGGACTTTTACCATATCATTTGTAACATTACTTGGTCATGATTATATCGAATAATCCCTCAATGCATAATCATACCAATCCATCCATCATACCTACTGCCACGTAGATGACTTTCAACATAATATAAACATGAGGATGATTGTAAGACCCAAACTTTTATAAATAAAGATGAATTTTCTATAAATATTATTTTTGAATATTATGGAATAAATTTGATATAATGTTATAGTTGTGGATAATATTTATAAATTTTGCAAAGTAAAGAAGTTGTTATAAAATATTACGTTTGGTGGGGAATATTCTTTTGTCGGGGAATATTAAATGCGACGGCTCGATCATTAGTGGATCCCTACAACGGAAGTATTGTCGTAGTTAAAAATGACAAAATTATTTTTCTATAAAATAACTAATGGGAGAGGTGTTCTGCGTCAAAACTGTTGAACTACCCGTAGTAAAAATACGATGTCTGGCGTAGTTGTATAAGAGCACACGATATTGATTATTGATGCTTTACGTGAGAAGTCACTCAATTATGCTCAATTATTACTCTGATGAATTGATGCATCATATCTCTTATATTATTGATTCAATTATTGTCACAAAGTATCATCTGTATAATATGTTATAGTATTAAATTATTAATTGAGGCGACAAGTTATAAATGATTAATAATTGTTGAAAGAATTAAATATGTGTTGATTAAAAATAAAATGATTTGTGGTAATATTTATTCAATCCTTGATGTATATAAAGAGTACATTATGAGGGCGTTTGTGGTAAGTTTGATTATTTTATGGGGGGCCCATATGTCATCATCTAAGAGTCCTTCAAATCGATAGTAATTACCTTTGTGAATAGTAATTACCTTTGTGAATAAGTAATTACCTTCAAATCGATAGTATTTACCTTCGTCGATAGTAATTACCTTTGTGAATAGTAATTACCTTTGTGAATAGTAATTACCTTCGTCGATAGTGTTTACCTTAAATCGATAGTAATTACCTTCTTCAATAGTAATTACCTTAAATCGATAGTAATTACCTTAAATCGATAGTAATTACCCCTTCGCAAATAGTAGTTGTCCTTTCAATATTACCAAGAGTTAAGCTCCTCTTGATTGTTCCAAGGGTTAATTACCCTTCATGAATAGTAGTTGTCTCTTGATATTACCAAGAGTCATTTGACCCTTACGTTAAGACCAAGAGCCACCCTCGGTTTTTCTATAAATAAAAGCTCATTCCTTCATTATTTCTTACGATTCACTAAAACTCTAGAGAGAAACTATAGAGAAAGAAGAAAAGTATTTTTACTTCACTTTTCCATATTCAACTTCTTCTTAGGTAGGTAGGGAATATTATTTGTTGTACTTTCGTAAGGGTGTTATTTTTTTTTCACATGAAGAGAACGTACATTATTCCATTCTTTATTATTACATTGGAATAACTTTTGTAAAAGTGGCATACCCTATACATGACCTTGTATATATGGAATACCCTATACTTGGTGAAATCCTTATATTATTCCATTCTTATTTATTACATTGGAATAACTTTGTATCTGTGGAATACCTATACACCGAGTTATTATTTTTATTATTCTATCTTTATTATTCCATATTATGGAATATCCTGTCGTTGCAATATTTACTGTATGGGACTGGTTCCGCCTTTATTATTACATCTTTATTATTACATTAGAATATCCTCGTCGTGTGTTTTACGGGACACAGTTAAAATCTTTATTATTACGTATTTATTATTACATTGGAATAACACTTGTCATCTGAATACTGCATGTATGGTGATTTCTTTTGTTATTTCATTCGCTATTATACTTAGTTGGTTAAAATTTTGACTTATATACTCCATGAATTTAGTGGAATATCCTTGATATTTCGCTTATCCATATTTTTCATGAAAATATTTTTACGAGCATTCTTGAATTTTACTACTCTACAAAGCGATATCATGTTGACAATTTGGACGTTATTAGTTCTGAATAAATTAATTAAATGAACTTGTTTTATTGAATTATTATGTCATTGTCATCATCCTCATGTTATATTATGTTATCTTTCTTTGCTTACGTGCATAGATGAACTTAGTATGATTATGACCGAGGATCATTCGGTATAATCGTAGCTTGTTATAAATGATGTGATAAAAGTCCTCGATGGCACCGTAATGCGATGATGGATAGTTTTGGTATGATTATGACCGGGGGTGATTCGGTATAGTCATGACCATTGATAATTTGATGAAAATCCTTGGCCAGTAGTACGAGGATGATTAGATATTGTAGTTTATTCATTAAAGCTGAGTCTTAGTGATAAAATTGATGAAAACCTTTTAAAACCTAAAAAGATAGTAGACTTTATTTTCTACTTGACTCTTTTAATGGATTGCATATTCATTGCATTAAACCGGTTTGTCTAATGTATTTTATCGGTTTAACATTGTTGAAGACTATTGATAATTTATTACGCATTATCTTAGTTATAATATTTCTTCTTTGGCTAGTTGAGCTCAACCTTTCTTTCACCGTTCTCTTGAAATGAGAATATAGGTTTGGGACAGTCGGGAAGCAGTGATGGTCACAAGATAGCATTAATAGTCCTCACTATTACATTAAATAGTGTGACAATAAATGTAATGAGGACTCCTTGAGTATGGATATTGTCTAAATGACAATATTCCTATTAGAACTCTCGGTTTATGTATTATGCAGTATGTTACTGCGACGGATGTATAATTAAGTTTGTATTTGTATTTTTTGTGTACCATGTATCTGGCGACTTCGAGAATGGGTGATGAATACCTAATTTTGGGGGCGTCACGGTTGGTATCAAAGCTTAGGATATGATCCTTGGCTAAGATGCGAGATAAGAACTAGGAGGGAGAGACGGGAATTCCTTCGCTAGTATGACCTACCTAAGTTTATTTGTTATTTAATTGGTGGAAATTAGTATAGGGATAATATTTGATATATTAATTAACCCTTGTGTTGTGGCGGTGTTTGGAAATGGCGGTGAAAATATTCACAATGGAGTGAATGTGACCAGGTTGTGACACCTTTAATCACTAATCGAGTTAATGCGATTATCGAACGAAGAACAAATTAGAGATATCCACCTAGTGAATGAAGAACTAATTGTTGCACTTTTAGAGCTAGTTCTTGAGAGGTAGCGGTGAGAGTGAGGAAGAAGAGGAAGAAGAGGAACACGAGGAGAATTGGTTAGAAGAAGTTTATGATCAAAACTTAGAATTACAAAATCGTGTTCGTGAGCTAGAAGAACGAGTTGAAGAATCGGCAAACTAGTCGTGGAACAAAGGGATACAACAATTCAAAATTGGGTTACCTTGAAAGTAGTATGCACACAAGCCAATCATGTTTGATGATAAAGCATATACTTTGAAATAATCTTATTCATTTATTAATAAAAAGTATTAATTTATTAAAGGCTTTTAATTATCTACATAATCTTTGTTTTATAATATGTGATAAACCCATAGTTTTAAGCAATGCTTTTAGAATAATGATGATGATCATTCTAATGAGATCTAAATTCTTAGAAAGCTTAAAACTAAAATAGTTCCCAATCATTGGATTACTAAATTGGGGATTAGTGAATCCGGATAGATTGGTACATCGTTCTTTCTCGTTGGATGAGGATGATTGATCTCGTGATCATTTGTGTGGAGACACTAAAGCAAGTATGTAGGTGCTTATTAGAGAATAAGTTCATTTGAGCGTTGCTCATTAAGGAATACCTAATGGAGTTTTATTTGCTTGTCGATAGGAATTCTGAAGTGATAGTAGTACAAGTAATCCTTGGACTTGAGATCATCATAGTATCTTGTGTATGATGAGTTATACTTTGACTTATTCCTTAAGACCTTTAGGGTATATCAAAGGGTATGCTTGGGTATAATAAGTTATACATGGAGATAATGTATGATCGATAAAGAATCTACCACTTATTAAAAGAAGAGAATGTCCTATGTGATTCGATAAATGACAACCCAGTAGAGTCTTGGCAAAGCGAGAATGAAATTAGAAAGGAGTTTCTAATTTGCATTATTTGAGTTGTGCATTTAAGAGTCGAAATACATATAATTAAATTAAATAAGACTTGACGGTAATTCCATGTCTTATATTTAATTGGGACATTGTATGGTAGAAGGATTGAATTGTCTGATAACTATTTACTCAAAGGTTCTTTTATGATTAATGTTGAAATCTATATTATCTGGAAAGTCGTTGATCATTTGGGAGGCTTATCCTATTGTAGAATAAATATTATTTATTTAAATAAATTAATTGTTTAATTTATTTATTTAAATAAGATTAAATTATTCTAATTGATTTATTCACAACCGGTTTAATATGGAGAACCTAAAGGGTCACACCATAAAAGGAAGAATAATTATTTAAGAAGTTAATGGCATAATCGTAATAATATGTTATGTATATTTAATTTAATCTATGGTGATAGAATAAATTAAATAACTTAATATTATTATTTAATATTTTAGAAATATTAAATATAAATTAATAAGAGGAGTCTTATTAATATTATTACAATTATTATTATTATTTTAATTTCTAAAAGAGTTTAGGAATTAATTTAATATAAAATACTCTCATTTATTCCTAATTGGATTAGGAAGGAAAATTAGTTAAAGGAGTTTAATTAATTATCCCTAATAAGATTATGGAGCCCCTTTAATTAAAAGGGTTTAATTAAATAATACCTTATTTTTAATAGGGTTACTTGATATCTTTATAAGAGGAGTCTTATATCAGATATCGATACCACGTAATAATTCCAATGGTTGGAGAGTACGCGCCTTTTCTATAGAGATAGAAAAACTAGGGTTTAGCCAACCACCCATCTTCTTGAATTCTTTTTCTTCCTTGGTGGATCACCTCTAGAGGCCAAACATTTGGGTGGCTAACGTTGATCAAAGGAAGGAACCAAACCCGGTGGATTCAAGTTGAGCGCTTAAAAGGATTGGAGGTGAACTTGTACACGAGGAAGCTCGAGATCTTCAAGGTATGTTTCTTATTCATCTTTTCGTTTAATTAATAATTGTGCATAAAGGGTGATCCGGGTATATGGTTTGTAAAATTTTAAAACTCTGATTTTTACACGTTTCCGCATTATTTTTGCAATTTGATTGCGTTCTTGAATATTACAAACCTAACATACCCGATATGTTATGCTCGAACAAAATCACGCTTTTGCAGGGTGTAAGATATTAAAGTTGGAATCTGAGAATTTAAAATCAAAGATCAAAAAAGAAGAAACAATGAACGAAGGAGAATAGACGATGCGTGGGTAAAAATTTGCATAACGCGTTGATAGTGTAGAAAAAGGCGTCCAGATCCAATAAAGCTAAAATAGATGAAATGGACTTTGCTTTTGAATGACAATTGGGAGAACCAACATCGAATTGAATTACCCACATGCATAGCATGTGGTCAACCCGAATTCGATATGGATCGGAGAATAATGATTCAAATCATGGATCGGGAATGTGAAGAAACACTTAAGGGTGGAATGTACTCTATAAAAAAGTCGAACTTCGGTAATTTAAGCGAGGCGTTTGTGAGAAACCCGACGAAGTTATTACGAATAAAATTAATTATAAATTATTGCGAAGTCTATACTTTATTCAATACAAGTTCTACCCACTCTTTTATTCTACTAGTTGTGTTCAATGTTTAAATTTGACTCAGGAAAAATTAAACTTTGATTTATCTATTGAAACTTCGTTGGGAGAAACCTTCGTTACCTCCAACGCTTTATTAATCTTGTTGTTTCAAATAAACACTTTCACGTTACTGTCGATCTTATCTCTTTGAAAATACTTGCCTTTGAGGTAATTTTTGAAAGCGATTGATTAACTACTCATTATTCTTTTTATAAGGTTGTTAGCTTTCATATTCCTAACCAACCTTGTTATCACGAAATTCAAAGTAACCAAACCCTAAAGTTAATCAACATTATATCAAGCCAAAAGTAAAGAGCCCGATCCTTTCGTTGTTGACTTCCTTGTGTGGAATGCAAGAGCCGGACTTTACGTAGGCGGCGTCGTGAATGAGCGATGACAAGTTGATAGGTATCATTGTGAGGTCTTATTTAGGTTAAAGGATAGAAGTCACAGTTGGTATCGATGTAACGTCTTATCCAAGTCTTGGATAAAAGTAGCGAGTTTGAATGATATTTCTATCATTAATAAATTTCTTGACGTATTCTTGAAGATTTCTAGCCTACCCTAGGCGTGAAATCAAATTTTGTATTGACCCAATCTGAAAAACCCATTTCTTAAACCCTCAAATATTTCTTCAACTAAAAGGATACATTTACGAGGATTATGATGAAAGTCATAATAAAAGCATTGGACTAATGAAAATCATGGGTATATGAAGTATTAGTAAGTGTTATGATGAGTTATGTTGGTTATTATGTGAAAACATGAAAGTTTCTTAGAAATCACAAAGGGTTGAAAAATCGATTTTTGGTAAAAAAGCGTAACATGAAATTCAATTGACCATATCTCCTATTATATTTTAAATTTTTGAGTGTGGTCAATTCCTAGAGTTAGATCTATGAGTTTTGTAGCTTATCCAAGTGGAATCAATGAAAAGGGTCTTTGTAGATTTTCGTGTGGACTGAATTTAACAAAAGAGTCCAAAGCTGCAAATTACAAAAAATTACTCTTGCCTTAAAACTTTAAGGGGCTGTTTCGGCCACTAAATTTATGTGAAAAATTCTGGCATTTTGGGACATGAAAATATATGTTATAAAGTACCTCCTGTCCAAAAATGAGCTCATTCTACTTAAAATGAACAAGTTATGACCATTTTAATATTTAGGTTTTTTGACAAAAATGTTATAAGCTGGAGTTCTATAACTCAGATGAATATGAAATTTAAACCTGGAGGCTCACATTAATATGTGTAAGGTCCTGCCAAGATTTGGGAATTTTGGAGTTAAACTTGAGGTAGCTAATTTCTTAAGGAATTAATTAGAAATTGATTTTTGAAAATAGTAAATGAATTTTAAAAATTCGAGAAAAATATATTTTCATTATGGGACTATATTATGCTAAATCCCAGAAAAGAAATATTTTTGGGACGAATTTGGTATTTTTCATGAAAATAGTTTAATTCTGAACATATGAGTTAAATATGTTATGTGAAGTATAAAAAGTTGAAAATAGGATTTTATGGCTAGAGAATCCTATATAGAGTATATGCATATTTTTTTTTGATGAGGGATTTGATAATTGGTGATGATATCTTATGAGTATGGAATTTTGGAATGATTAAATGCATTATATGGTAAAAGCGTAAACAATTGAGATAAATTGTTTATAAATTTAAGAAGTGATTAAAATATTGTTATAATATTAATGATATTAGATTATGAGATTATTAAGTGATTGATAACATGGGGATATTCTTGAATCTGGATAAATTATATTATAAATGTTTAATATTTATCATTTATCTCATTTGATTGATTCTTTATATCATTATCCTCATGCTTATATTGTGTTGAAAGTCATCTGAAACTACGTGAATAGATGTACTTGGTATGATTATGACCAGGATTGTTCGGTATAATCATAACAGTAATTGAAAACACGATTATCTTTAAATAGTGCATGGATAATTTATGGTCGTTGATATTAATGAATACACGATTATCTTTGGTAGTAGTGCGTGGATAATTAAATTAATTCGTGATACTTAATGAATATCATTGGCACGTAGTGCGGGGATGATTCGATGATATGGATTAATTATTGAAATTTGAGTCTCAAAGAATGAAATATTAATTCATGGATGTGGTAAAAGTCATCTTTGGTAGTAATGCATTGATAGACTTGGTATGATTATGACCGAGTTTGTTGATTATAATCATAACCGTAATTGAAAACATGATTATCTTTGGTAGTAGTGCATGGATAATTTGTGGTCGTGATATTAATGAATACACGATTATCTTTGGTCGTAGTGCATGGATAATTAAATGGTAGTGATCTTAATGAATATCCTTGGCACGTAGTGCGAGGATGATTCGATGATATGGATTAATTATTGAAATTGAGTCTCAAAGAATGAAATATTAATTCATGGATGTGGTAAAAGTCATCTTTGGCCGTAATGCATTGATAGACTTGGTATGATTATGACCAGGGATTGTTCGGTATAATCATAACCGTAATTGAAAACACGATTATCTTTGGTCGTAGTGCATGGATAATTCAATGGTCGTGATACTATTAAGTCTGCGTCTCGGCATTATTGGTTTTCAGTTGTATATCTTTGGCACGTAGTGCAAAGATGAATTGTTAATGAATATCTTTAGGGGATTGCGAAGATGAATTTAATATTTTTAACGATAAAGGTATTAAAGGTATCCTCAACTCTTTATCATATCGTGCACGTACCTAATTTTGAGGCGAAATTTCATAAGAAGGGAGGTTGTAAGACCCCAACTTTTATAAATAAAGATGAATTTTCTATAAATATTATTTTTGAATATTATGGAATAAATTTGATATAATGTTATAGTTGTGGGTAATATTTATAAATTTTACAAAGTAAGCAAGTTGTTATAAAATATTCGTTTTATTTGGGAAATATTCTTTTTGTCGGGGAATATTCGTATGCGACTACCAATCATTAATGGACCCCTACAACGAAAGTATTGTCTTAGTTAGAAAACGACAAAACTATTTTTCTATAAAAATAACTACAGGAGGTGTTCTGTCAAAACCGTTGAACTACCCGGTGAGTAAAAGTACGATGTCTGGCGTAGTTGTATAGTAAGAAGACACGATATTGATTATTGATGCTTTACGTGAAGTCACTTAGCTATGCTCAATTATTGCTACAAGAATTGTTGCATCATATCTCTTATATTATTGATTCAATTATTGTCACAAAGATCATCCATATAATATGTTATAGTATTAAATTATTAATTGAGGCGACAAGTTATAAATGATTAATAATTGTTGAAAGATTAAATATGTGTTGATTAAAAATAAAATGATTTGTGGTAATATTTATTCAATCCTTGATGTATATAAAGAGTCTATATTGTGAGGCGTTTGTGGTAAGTTTGATTATTTTATGGGGGGGCCCATATGTCATCATCTAAGAGTCCCTTTGTCGATAGTAATTACCTTTGTGAATAGTAATTACCTCCGTCAATAGTATTTACCTTCGTCAATAGTAATTACCTTCTTCAATAGTAATAATACCTTCCGTCGATAAGTAATTACCCCTTCGCAAATAAGTAGTTGTCCCTTCAATATTACCAAGAGTTAACTACTTTCTTGATTGTTCCAAGGTTAATTACCCTTCATGAATAATAGTTGTCTCTTGATATTACCAAGAGTCATTTTGACCTTCCGTTAAGACCAAGAGCCACCCTCGGTTTTTCTATAAATAGAAAGCTCATTCCTTCATTATTTCTTACTTAATTCACCAAACTCTGTAGAGAAAACTATAGAGAAAAGAAGAAAAGTATTTTCTTCTTCACTTTTCCAATATTCAGTTCTTCTAAGGTAGGGAATATTATTTATTGTACTCGTAAGGGGTGTTATTTTGTTTTATTCATGAAGAGAACGTCTGTTATTCCATTCTTTATTATTCTGTTGGAATAAACTGTAAAAGTGGCATACCCTATACATGACCTGTATATGCGGAATACCCTATACTTGGTGAAATCCTTATATTATTCCATTCTTATTTATTCATTTGGAATAACTCAGATACGCTTAATCCCCTATACTTGGTGACATTCTTCTATTATTTTATTATTCCGTTGGAACATCCTGTTTCATGCTTTTACGCCGGACTGGTTTCCGCCTTTATTATTCTGTCTTTATTATTATTGGAATATCCTCAGATGTGCTTTCTGTGGACTGGTTCCGCTTTTTTATTATTCTGTCTTTATTATTCTATTGGAATATCACATACGTGTGTTTTACACCGGACTGGTTCCGTCTTTATTATTCTCGTATTTATTATTACATTGGAATAACACATACATGGCAATCACCGCATGCATGGTGATTTCTTTTGTTATTTCATTCGCTATTATACTCGGTTGGTTAAAATTTTGACTTCTATACTCCATGAATTTAGTGGAATATCCTTGATATTTGCGCTTCATCCATTTTTTCATGAAAATATTTTTTCGAGCATTCTTAAATTTTACTCTACAAAGCGATATCATGTTGACAATTTGGACGTTATTAGTTCACGAATAAATTAATTCGTGAACTTGTTTTATTGAATTATTATGTCATTGTCATCATCCTCATGTTATATTATGTTATCTTTGGCTTACGTGCATAGATGAACTTAGTATGATTATGACGAGGATCATTCGGTATAATCATGGCTTGTTATAAATGATGTGATAAAAGTCCTCGGTGGCACCGTAATGCAAATGATGGATAGTTTTGGTATGATTATGACCGGGGTGATTCTTTATAGTCAAAGCTGACCATTGATAATTTGATGAAAATCCTTGACCGTGTGGTGCGAGGATGATTAGATATTATAGTTTATTCATTAAACTGAGTCTTAGTGATAAAAATTGATGAAAACCTTTTAAAACCTAAAAGATAGTAGACTTTATTTTCTACTTGACTCTTTTAATGGATTACATATTCATTGCGCAGCTTAAACCGGTTTGTCTATTGTATTTTATCGGTTTAACATTGTTGAAGACTATTGATAATTTATTCGCATTATCTTAGTTATAATATTTCTTACCGGTCTAGTTGAGCTCACCCTTTCTTTCACTTTTTCTTTGAGAAATGAGAATATAGCTTGACGAGCGAGTCGGGGAAACGAGTGATGGTCCTCGAAGATAACATTAGTAGTCCTCACTATTCTCGTAAATAATGTGACAATAAATGTAATGAGGACTCCTTGAGTATGGATATTGTCTAAATGACAATATTCCTATTAGAACTCTCGGTTTATGTATTGTCGTATGTTACACGGATGTATAATTAAGTTTGTATTTGTATTTTGTACCACGATCTCACGGAGACTCGAGAATGGGTGATGAATACCTAATTTTGGGGAGTCACAATGATGACAATGATATAAGAATTCAATAAAACAAGTTCAAGAATTAATTTATCCAGGAACTAATAATGTCCAAATTGTCAACATGATACTTCTTTGTAGAGTAAAATTCAAGAATGCTCAGAAGAATATTTCTATGAAAAGATATTGGATGAAGCGTAAATATCAAGGATATTCCACTAATTTCATAAAGTATAAAGTCAAAACTTTAACCAACCGAAAGTATAATAAAGAATGGAATAACAAAAGAAATCACCGGGCATGGGATAAACCGCACAAACAAAAGTTATTCCAATGAATAATAAATAACGTAGAATCGGGTAATGCGATAAGCGCGTATGGATATTCCAATGGAATAATAAATAGCGAACACCGGTCATGCGTAAAACGCATTGAGATGTGATGTTCCAACGTAATAATAAAGAATGGAATAACGTAAAATTTCACCATGTATGCAGTATTGGCGATAGGCAAAGTTATTCCAACATAATGATAAAGAATGGAATAAATTTAAGTTTTCTTCATGAATACGAAAGAAATAATACCCCTTACCTTAGAACAACCTGGATATAGGAGTAGTGAAGTGGCGAATACTTTTCTTCTTTCTCTCTATAGTTTATCTCTGTAGAGTTTCAAAGTGAATTCGTAAAAGAAATAATGAAGGAATGAGCTTTATTTATGGAGGAGAATGAACTGAATAAGAACTAATTCTGAATCGGTCCGTATTGATTTACTTTTTAACTAGACGGTCCGTATTGGTTTAATATAAAATATTCTAATAAAACAAAATCTTTTAAATAAAATATAATATATTCTATTTATAATCTAATAAAAACGAATAACTTTATAAAAGTATTCATTTTTATATAAAAAAGATTTTACTATCAAAATACTATGCAAAGACTACTATGCAAACATTTATGCATAATAGAATATAATATATTCTATTTATAGTCTAATAAAACGAATAACTTTATAAAAGTATTACATTTTTATATAAAAAGTTTTTTGTTTTATTACATTAATAATACTAATAAAACAAATCATCATCATCATTATTATAATTCACACTATTAATCCACTGTGTCGCTTCTTAGAAAGAGGGGCTTTCCAATAAGAATTTCTCCTATGGGCCGCAATTAAGTGACCAAACCTCTCATTTAAGCGTAACTTCTACATCGTTAATATTGCAAATAATAATATTAATAAATTAAGTCGCCTCAATTATTGATTTAATAATATATAAAATATCGACAATAATTGAATCAATTAAAGTGAGATATTATCAAACAATTATTGAAGCAATAATTGAACAAAACCGAGTGACTTCTCTCAGTAGCATCAATAATCAATACCAGTATCTACTATGCAACTACGCGTATTCCTCGTACTTTTAACACCGGGTGTTTGGCAGCTTAACGATAAAATTTCCGTCGTTATTTTCATAAAAAATATTTTATCGCTTTCTCAATCCGAATAATAATTTCGTTGTGGGGTCCACTTAATGATTGTCTTGCATCTTAATATTCTCTGTTAAAATGAATATTCCCACCAATCGAATATTATATAACAACTTGCGTCTTTTGCAAAATTTATAACTATTACCCACAACTATAACATTATATCAAATTCATTCCATAATATTCAAAAAATGATAATTATAGAAAAAGTCATCTTTATTCATAAAAGTTGGGGTCTTACAATTGTAAAATTATCAAAATTCATTTGTAAAAATATCAACTCTCTACACAAACTACAAATCTCTCTCTCTCTCTCTCTCTCTCATATATATATATATATATATTCGGATCTTAAAATTGCTTATCCATCCAACTCACTCAAGTTCACCCCCTTTAGCGACAAATCCGTGACGATTAAATATATACAACCGTCAAATACTCATACTTTTAGCGGATAACATATAGCGTCGTTAAAAGTATAAACGACGGTTGATGATCAACCGTCATTTATCCGTCGCTAAAGAGAGAGGTGAGTTCTATGAGTTGGATAAGAGCGAAATTTTAAGATCCTAATTCATATATATACCTAAGATCCGGATCATATATATATATATATATATATATATATATATATATATATATATATATATATATCCGTTTTAGAAATTTAATCCTTCCAAAATCTATAAGATATACTAATAAAATGATGATCTAGTTGGACAATTGGACAATATCACGAGTAATAATAATGCACATGTCCAAGGTAATCTATTTGTATTACGTATTTGTTTAAGAAATTTATACTCCATGTACAATCATTTGATCAAAACGTTGGTTTATGTGTTTATATACATACATACATCCATATAATTGAAATAGACAAAATCATGCGTTACATTTCCCTAATGAATGTAATGTGATAAGCTCAATTAAATGAAAACAAAATATAACCCTTCAGCTGTGAGCACAACCCTAGTCATTGGATTCTCTTTGCGCAGTGTAACACACAAAACAATATAAAGAACATTAATAAGTATACCTCCCAAAATTATCCACAATACGTATCCAAATTCCAAAAGAATAATAAGAATGAAATGATTGGCATGGGTACCCTGCTTCATCGTAGCAAGTTTATATAACTTTTTATTATATTATAAGTTATAAAAAATATTGAAAATTATACAACTTCGAAAATTAATATTTCTATAATATTTTTTAATATTTTTATATAAAAAGTGTCATTTATAGATGATATAACGCACAATTTTCGCAAAATAAAATATTATTTTTTGTTGTGGCTTTATCAGTTTCTTATAACTTATTAATGTAATATTTTCTATAAAACTTACTACGATGAATTAAATTAATATCAATTTCATCCTAACTGGATTCACCGCATTTACCACACTATTCCTGCACAATTTGAATATGGTACTTAGTTTGTCCGATAAAAGATTTTCATAAGTTATTAATAATGCTTTAATATGATGGAGTTTTTGATATTTTCTTTCATGGATTCGGTTAATATAAATTTTATTTTTTAATAAATTGATCAATTGACTAATAGAATACTGACACACATAATTTTATCTGCGTGTCAACACTCTATTGATCAATTAACTAATTTATCCAAAAATAAAATTCATGCTAATTACTTCCTCCCTTCAGGCCTCAACCATTCTTAATTCACAAGAAAATCAATTGAGTTGGTCATTTTTGTCAGTAAAATTTAAAGTCATGTCAAATTTTTTACTCGATTTAAAAATTTATTGATAGATCAATACATATATACATTTTGACATTGATTAGGATACATGTTTAGATGTGACGATTTAGTCAAGTTGTTACATCCACAATCCCTTAATAACGTACATATTGTAACGTTATATACAATTTATTGTTGTACAATTTAGGGCC
Organism: Panax quinquefolius; assembly: GCA_020205615.1. Classification (NCBI taxonomy): domain Eukaryota; kingdom Viridiplantae; phylum Streptophyta; class Magnoliopsida; order Apiales; family Araliaceae; genus Panax; species Panax quinquefolius. Next base: position 12,724,347 of record CM035155.1, on the reverse strand, counting down.
TGCACAACCGTCTGTATTCCACATATTCGAATACAATTAAACATGTTGTATTAGGTTAAGTCCATGTAAAGCAAGCATTTTGGGGTTTAAAGGAAAATAAGAAAAACATATAGGATATGGTGACATGACCCCACAACACATAAATTAGAAAAGAATAAATAGGGAAACAAAACATATAAGATTATTTTTTATAAACATTTATTATACCTTTTACATTATAAACATAATAATAATAAAACTAATACAAAGATAATTTAAATATGAAACTTAAATATTTTTTTTATATTAACTTAATAACAACCTAAAAATAAATATATAAATTTTCTAATCTTTTCTTTTACATTATTAATTAAATTCTCATTCATTACTTTATTTATTTTTTTCCGTTCCAAACTAAAAAATAAACGTGAGTTTCTATTTATGAGAAATTGAGAATGATATACATGAGAAAGTAATCATCTTTCTTTCCCTTCACAATATCACACAGAGAGGGAGACGTGGTGAGAGAAATTTCGATACCATGATTTGTCTTACACCTGCCCTTCAGACCTTTATTCTTCCGTGTCCCTACCTAAAAACCACTCCTTCCTTTAACATTCTTTTCCTTCTCCATTCTCTCTCCTCCCCCACCTCCCCTCCTATCATTCACCCCATCTCTAATTCCCTTTTCTTTCTCTCTCATTAATATTATTCCATGGCCATAACGGAGCTAACAGAGCTCAACTTCAACCTCTTCTATCTATATTAATGGCAACCTTTCGCCCTCTCTTTAACAACTTCGTCTCTCTTCTCCTTTTCCTTTTCCTTCATTTGGGTTGCTTCAGTCTCACCTCTAATCGCCAAAAACATCGCAACTCCAAAAAAACTAAAATTTCCCCGATATCTCTTCGCTCCTCTACTTCCCCTTCTCGCTTGAAATCAAAACCCCACAAAGCTCTCTCCTCCTCTTGGTCTTTCTTCAAACGGATCTTCATCTCCTCCACACCCATCCCCATAACACACCCGAACCCGAGTATCGGGTCCCCATGCTCCTCCACTAGATCCTTGCGACAATCCTCCATATTCTCCGTCATACCAAATGACACATTTGTTTCGGATTCAAATCCTCCTCGTAAAAGATTCCACGGGTCGTTCTCAGAATCTGACATCTACTCCGACCACAGCTTCTTCCCTCTCCGAAATGATATCTACCCGTGTCCGATTTGCGGCGAAATTTTCCAGCGACCTAGTACTCTAGAACAACACCAATCCATCAAACACGCCGTATCGGAGCCCATCGATGGCGATTCGGGTAAGAATATAGTATCCATCATATTCAATACGGGCTGGACTAATACCGCAAAGACTCCGAACATCCATCGGGTACTGAAGATCCATAACAGCCCAAAGATATTGACCCGGTTCGAAGAATACAGGGAGTGCGTGAAATCGAAAGCAGCTCGAAACGGCGACGTGAAGAGGCAAGACGTGCGGTGTATAGCCGACGGCAATGAGCTGCTGAGGTTTCACTGCGCCACGTTTTTGTGTGATCTGGGGCTAAACGGTAATTCCAGCATCTGTAGCCAGCAGTACTGCAGCGTGTGTGGGATTATAAAAAGTGGATTCTCACCCAAGATGGACGGAATCTCGACGGTATCCACCAGCTGGAGGGCACACGTGGCGATCCCTGATGAGATCGAGGAGGAATTCAGGTTCATAAACGCGAAGAGAGCGATGTTGGTGTGCCGGGTCATCGCGGGGCGTGTCGGGTGTGATCCGGATGTTGTGGATAAGGAGGATCCGGGGTATGACTCGTTGGTGGGTCGGGCTGATGGAAAATTGGAGGAAGAGGATGAGTTGTTGGTTTATAATCCGAGGGCTGTGCTTCCTTGTTTTGTGATTGTGTATAACGTGTGATTGTCTAGTGTGTTTTCCACCGGAGTTATGGTATGGTGGAGAATGTTTGTGATCTTTGCCTTATTCATGATGATTAATATGTGTACTTAGTGATTTGAAAGGTAGCCGGTATCTGTCATCGACTTTTGGTCAGCATCACTTTCACATGGTTGAAACTTGACTAAATATAATCATCCTGACGAGCGAGGGAGGTGTATTACATTTTTGTACTAAACTTTTTCGATGCTTAATTAATATTATTATATTAATTGTTGTTGATAATTACTTCTTTTATTGACGTTTTAGAAGAAAAAATTTATTTTAATTTATTTGTTGTTTATAACTTTTTTAGGAGAATAAATTATTTATTTTCATATATTACCCCTATCTTATCTCATTGTTTCAAGAAATTCTCACCCTCAGTATTAATAGTTTTCAACTTCCCATAAAGGAGTAGCGATAAAATTTCACACAGATTTTAATTATTAAATGATAATATTAAATGACTTTCTTAATCTATGTGCAAAAACTTTAAACGACACTTATTTAGGAATAGAGGGAGTATATATATATACACGTGCGTGCGTTTTTTATAGTTGTATATTGAGAAATGATAAAGATAATGAATACTATTAGTGTAAAATCCTAATAAAAGATAGTACTATCGTTATTAGGATAATATATAAATTAAGTTTTGATAGTACATTATACTAATTTGATTCAAATTCAAAATCTGGCTCAAACAACAAGTAGTAGTAATTTGTGTGTATAGTAGTTGAGTCGATAAAAACAGTTACTCCGGACTCAATTATATGGAGTATGTCAAATACTAGTATTTGTTGGCATTAATTAGATCAATAATGTTGACGACATGCAGACTACATTTTTAGTGTTGGTCTTGATCACGGGCCATATGACCTGTGGAGATAAGAGAGTCACTAGAATATCCTTGACGTTTTTTGGAAGATATAGAGAATACTCCTATATAGTAGTAGTAGTAGTAAGAAAGATTAATTTTTCTTACAAAAGGAAGGAGAACCTTGCTCGGTGGTATTTATAGGAATCCGGTTAGTAGCTAGATTTCACCCTCAATATTCAATAATGACATGTCAGCCTTGGACCAACCAACAATGTCCTTAATTAATCACTCATTTTCTGGCATTGCACTTTAAGGACCACTGAGCTTGCACATCAATCAGTATTCGTCTTCCTCCATCGGTTCTGCTCCTCAAACTTGTAGTATAGTCGAAGCTCGCTCGACCTGACCTTATACAATTTGTCATTGAATTGATCACTCCAATTCTATCTTACCTACCCTATAATAAGGTATATCTTATCTTTAAGTTCTTAACAAATAAATATCCTAAATTTTGTTCAACGTACATTTTTCTTAATCTCCAATAGCTCTGTTTATTACTATTAGTTATTTTAATTATCTGATCCATATTAATTCAGTTAAATACCTAATAATAAAATTCATTCTATTTGGGCTGGGCCGAGTCCATTTTGAACTTTTCAATGGTTAAAAAATATGGGTAAACCCGACCAACTCATATGGTATTAAAATTAACAACTCACATGAATTTAATTTATTTATGTCTTTAACTTTACTAGGAGGTCAAAATACATATGAAATTCAAATACATTTATATCTAATTTTAATGTTCACTTAGGGTTTTTATAAAATTAATAAGTTGGGGTTGAGCTCATATACACCCTGACATTCTGCCAACCGGCAAGGCCAGGTCAGAGGCCGGTTGATCGATCCGAGTCATCCGAATTAGTAATTGACATGGTCGATCTCAATATATATATATATATATATTACTCCTCTTGGAGTAAAGTAAAACCCCATGCCAGCCGCCATTTTTCCCGCAAGTTTCAAATATGCACTTTCCAGCTCTCTTTACATTCATCTTGGCAGCATTGCCTAGATTCGATGGTTATGGCAAAGTTTGCTTTCGCCTCAAATAAACATAAATACTTTCCGTTTCTCTCCGTTGTGTTTGAAGCTAGTACTACTATAATGGATGGTTTGACTTATGGAGCCTCGGAAACTGTTCCCCCATTTCAATATTCAGACGCTTCTATCTCTTTCTCACACCTGGATTCTCGCTATCCCTTTGTTTCTCTCTCCACTTTCAATTTCCATTTTAAAACCATCCGGGGTTTTTGCAGCCTGCTTCAGATCCACGCTTTAAGCTTTGCGTTCTTCGCAAAAGAACTGGAATTCACGCTATTCGCATGACCCTTTTCTTGATCTACGTCCCTTAGGTGTCTTCTTCCTGTTCGATCAATTCTGTTGTAATATACTAATGTATATTTTTTCTTCTATTCTATTTACTTTGTTAATATTTGATTTCAAATAAATTCCCAACTTTTTAGTAGAATTAATCCAATGGGGGATTAATAATTTGGTTGATTTTTTATATGTAGTGAACCCGTTTGTAAGTCTACTGGAGAGAGGTAGTGATACTAACCGAAGTTCCTCAGAAGTAAGTTGGTGAGAACCCATGTTTTGTTTCTGCCCTGATGTTTACCCATTTCCATATTCTCATCCTAACAATGAATGCTTTGGAGTCTGATTTCTAAATTTAGAAATGATTAATTCTATGAGTTTTACAATCATTTGAATTCTCTTGATGGACACTTGTGGGTTAGCTTGATTTTGATGTTCCTCATAGCCTAACACTAAAAACACATGCTCAAGTTATATGTAATGGATCGGAGTTAAGTCACAGTGTCAGAACATTCCATTAGCATCTTGAAATTTCTAAAATTCAAAAGGCCCCAATCCCATGCTGACATTTGAGTCGTGCTAAATTTGTATGTTGATTGTCCAAAGTTTGTTTTTCTGTGTTGAAGTTATAGCTAATGTTGTTGTTGAAGTTTTACTCGTACGAGGAATCAGTATACTCTACATATCAAATATTTTGTGCCAAAGTCTTTTGTAGTTTTGCTGTTCTGGTTGTTTATCTGTTTATATAAGTGAAAACTGATTGAGAAATTGGTTAGCATAGATATTTTAACATGGAAGTAGATGACCGCAGCCACCCTTCATCCTTTTGTGGTATTTCATTCTTTAATTTTCATGATCTATCTATATGGTTAATTCAGAGCTTTCGGTATTTATTTGTCATTTCATGTCACTTTTGTATCCTGCTTTTGGTTAGGTTTCTCAAACAAGGTTTTGATCATAATTGCGCCAACAACAATTTCAGACTCAGCATGAATGTTGAAAACATTTGGGCAAAAAAATAACTTGTCAATTTTTAACTACATAATATATAAATTTAAATTTAACAGTGTCTGCTTATATTCAAAGTTTTCAATTCAATTTTAATGATTTCAAATCAATCAAATGACATTTAAGAGTTATTTGACGAGTTACTGTTTAATATCAGGGCGATACCAAATGGACATTTATAGATTGTGCACTTGACATTGTTATACAAAAGTTTATATTGTTTCTGGTCAATGGCAGGTTGGTTCCATGTCAACTGATTTGAAGTTAGATTCAGTCATTTGCCATGATGGCAGCGAACCAGAATTTAGCTCCTTAAATGAGAAAGTGAATGTGGTACACAATTTACTTGATGGCTTCCTCCAGCAAGGAAAGTGGTCTAGTAACAATATATCAACACCGAAAGAACGGAGAACAATAAGTGACAACAGGTCAGTAATTTATAATATTTCTTATCTTAAATATCTTCTCTCCTCTTGTATTATAAATGATAATTCTTGAATTTGTGATTGGATTTCGTTTGTTCAATGGTGATCCTCTTTCCAGTGAAATATTTTTCTTACTCTGGGTGATGTATCTCGTTGAATTTGCCATAAATCTGAGTTGGTACTACCAATCTACCATGATTATATTCGGTAATACAGCCTATATTTTTGGGGCCTTTAATTTATTTAGATTCGGATGTAGCCCATGCTATGAGATTGCTTCTTGCAGAATGTTCTCAGCTTGATCTTAAATCTTTCCTTTTTGCTTCTTCCAGATTGTTCTAATAATTTTTTTTTTTTGGGTATTATTAATGCCAACCTGTAGTTGTTTTACTAAAGCCCTTTCATTCTTTCATAACATATACTTATAAGTGGTTTCAAAAGCTGTTTCATATTGCCACTACTTTTAGCTTTAATTAGTAAGGAGTAACTCATCAATAAGTAACTTTTTGTATTTACCTCCTCTGAACAGGTTTTCCAGAGCTAATCAAGCAACACTAGATAACAATGCTGAATTTCAAGTTGATGTGGATGATAAGAGAGAGCACGGATCTGGACGAACATGGGGACCTCTATTATCTGGAACTGCATACTGCATTTCTTCTTGCAGTATGATATTGCTGAACAAAGTTGTTCTATCAAGTTATGCTTTCAATGCAGGCATATCATTGATGTTCTATCAGGTACCTCCACTTATTCATGTTCTATCTTCTTCTTGTAAGGGTAAGAATATGCAGTTGTGCATCTGTTCTCAGGTTCACGTCTATGTAGTATTTTTCTTAAAATAGTGTTTGCAAGTACTGGTGTTCCCAAAATAACTATTGAAAAGCTTGCATTTAATGTGCACCTATTTATCCACCATCAAATGTAGTTTCTTACCCATTCTTCTTGCAGAATCTTATCAGTTGTGTACTCGTTGTTATTTTGAGATTATGTGGAGCAGTTTCAGTGGAGAAGCTCAACTGGAAGCTGATCAAGTTGTGGCTCCCTGTCAATGTCATATTTGTGGGCATGCTTGTATCAGGCATGTATAGGTATGCTATGAACCATAGTTCATATTAGTTTCTCTCTTTGACCAAGTAATTGTTGGACTAGATTGTTCTGTACTGAATTCTAACTCTATGTAAAGAAGATCATGGTGACGAAAATGGCAGTAGAAGTTAAATTTGTAAATATGGAAATCTGCTAAAAAAATATTCACCCTTGTATTAATGCTTCCTGATATTTTTTGGTGAATCTTTTCAGTTTAAAATTCATAAATATTGCAATGGTGACTATTCTGAAGAATGTGACAAATATTTTAACAGCATTTGGGGAACTATATATTTTCCAGAAGCGTCAGAATCAGAAAGTCTGGACTGCCATGCTTCTTATGGTACATTATTTCCCTTTTGACTGTGACCTTTTCAGATTGTTCGTTTCAATTTTTTGATCTGTACTTTTTTTGGTTACTGGGTATGATAATTATGCTCAGTGAAAATGATGTATGTGTATTTCTGAATCACAAATGTATGGTCCAGACTCCAGAGACTTTCTATGTATGTTGGAGGGATCTGTTTCTGTGTTTACTATATTAGTGTGGCTGTCTCCTTGGGAGGACGCTGAATGGATTCAACTCTTTATTTCATAAAGTTGTTTTTCCACAGAGGAAAGCTTAAATTGTAATAACATTATATCTTCAGGTAGTTACCTATCCAAAGATAATAGTTGTATCTTTAACAATTTGCTATATTTGTATATATGAAAGTCGAAACCTCTCACTTTCTTTCAAAGTTTTAGATTCCCGTATAAGGTAAGCTTTCTGTGTCTGTTTTCTTTTTCTTCTTTCTCCTATCCATATTTTTTCTTGTTTCTAAACAATGGAAGACAAATGAAAGCTTAAATTTATGAGGAATAAGACGGAAAATTAAAGCCGACATCAATGAGACCCAAAACTAATATTGAACTTTTCAGTATGAAGGTCATCAATTTGCCAATAATGTTACTAGCTTGTATGAGATTTGAGTTCCATACTATACTCCAAATACCCACAGTTTTGCTAATCTAATTGAATTTTTTTTATTGCTAACTGCCAAGTCTTTGGTGCAGATTATCTCTGCAATAACTGGCGGGATCACAGATCTCTCATTTGACACTGTGGGTTATGCATGGCAAATTTCAAACTGCGTTCTAACTGCAAGCTACTCTGTATGTAGTTTCCGCAAGCTCGCTCAATTCATCTTGCCTACTTCTACTTTGATTGTGTGTGCTCACAGATTTGCTTTAGGGAGATCTGTGAACTTCACATAAACCATAAAAATAGTTAGTTAATAAAAACATTTCTACATTTTCTATAATCTTATGCAGTGTTTTCATATCTTGCTACAGCTCACACTGCGTCGGGTCATGGATAAAGCAAAACTGTTGACAGATTCTGGATCTCTTAATGAAGTTTCAATGGTTTTGCTAAATAATTTGTTATCCTTACCATTTGCTGTCTTCTTGATACTGCTGTTTGATGAATGGAATTATGTAATTAAGGCGTAAGCAAAATGTTTCATTTCTCAATATCTGTTTCAGATATTTTATTATCGTGCATCCTCATTGATTTTGAATTTCAACTTTGCAGGGACGTTGTTAGGATGCCTATGTTTTGGGTAGTTGCAACAGCTAGTGGGGTATTTGGACTTTCCATTAGCTTCACTTCTATGTGGTTCCTAAATCAAACTGGCCCCACCACTTATAGGTAATATTAGTATAAGTCTAGCTGAAGTTATGCTGAAGGGGTAGAAAACAACTCTATCAAGTGTTAGCATTAGATGGAGCATCTTTTTGTTTGTTGATTTACTCCCAATGAAGTTATTGGCTTGTTGAACTTTTAATATTTGTTATAAAAATGAGATTTTCTGGACGGTTCAGTACTCTATATCAAAGCTGCAAAAACACATGATCGATAAACTTAATGTGGATGGTGCATATAACCTCAAGTTGTGCTTTGTCATTTGAATAATTCTCCCATTTCAATTAAGTTCCCTTGCTCTCAACTTGAGATACTCCTCCTATGCTTAACGTTGGTGTTTTTTTTCATTGTTATGGTGTTACTTGTTTACATACAGTCTGGTGGGTTCGTTAAACAAGATTCCTATCTCTGTTGCTGGTATATTAGTATTCAAAGTTCCAGTCAGCCTACCAAATCTCTTCAGCATACTATTTGGTAATCTAAATGATCATATATAGTAACATTATGAATGTTTCATGAAATTAATTAATCTCGATCGATCGTATAATACATTTTACAGGTGTATTTGCTGGTGTATTCTTTGCCAAAGGCGAAAATGTCTTGATCCGTGCTTGTAGTATTTAAGTTAAGCTTACAGGGAGTGGGGGATGAAGGAAATCAAAGCATTAGCTACTACCAGTTTTAATGTGGGTACTTGCCAAGACCTGAAAGAATCTAAAGGTTCTTGCAGTTGAAGACTTTATATATTTATATTAATATTAATAAAGCAATGACAATACATATGTGCAATTCTTAAGAGGAATAGGATTGAGAAATGAAAATTACTCGGATGATATTATAATGTTTCCACTTTCTAGAGGAGCACAAATGGCAGCTGATGAGATGATATATCATATATGTAGTGGTCTGTCACTGGTTTGGTTGTTATCTTCTTCAGTCTGTGTTTTAATAACATTTATTGGCATTCATTTTGTGTAAACCAAATTGTAACGATACTTTAAAATATATTACAAGGATTAATTACTAGTGTATAAACTAGGATAAGAATACATTATTATGCTATACTTTCTAAGCCTACTCTACTTGGGTGTATTGTGCTAAAAACATAGAGAATATATATATATATAACCCTTCCTTTTCCTTTTCTCTTTCTACTTGTGTCCAAGGAGAAATTAGCTCAGGTGCCACAGCCATGCACCTCCGATTCTGTCTATGGACTTCCAATGTGAAAGATCACTTTCAGCACATGCATGTAGCAGCTCATTTCAAGGCTTTGTTCAAGCTCTTTGTCCAACTATATATATAATTATGGACTTAATTAATACCCTAATTACATGTAGAATTAAAGGGGTAAAAAACGATATTAAATTAAGACCGTTCCTAGCTAACTAAATTAAATCAAATTAACACGGGTAAAAATCAGGTTAATTTCCTCCTAATGCAAGTTCCTTTTTTTCTTTTTTCTCCTTTTTATGGTATAATAATATTTTCCTCCTAGTTGGATCAAATACTTAATAATAATTAGTAATAATGAGTCGCTATTAAATATATATAGTCATTCATCATTATCCAAATAATACTCCTTTTGTTTTACAAAATTAATTAAGAGTCTCATTTGTTAAGTTTTTATGTTCCAAAAATAAATATCCCATTAATTTTCTTTATTTTTTTTGATAATATAAATGACACAATGTCATTAATAACCATGATAACCTCACTATCTTTCTATTTTTCTTATAGTTTATAAAATATAACAATCACTTCTGTTGATGTGGTGGACTAGCAGATTTCAACTAAAACTTATAGTAATATACTAACTAGGTAGTTCCACGTGTCATTAATTAAAGCTTTCTGATTATTTTATTATATTATACAAATCTGCAAATAAAAAGGTCATTTATAGTCGTATTACTTTGTTATATATATTTTATTTAGCATCAAAATAGCGATCTTATCAGTTTCGCATTCAAATTATGCCTACAACTTATACAAGTCTTTATTTAGTTTAATCTGTTTAGCATTAAAATGAACAACAGTATCACTATTGCCTTTAAAATGATTCCTACAACTTAATTATACAAGTCAATCTTCATTAAAAAAAAAATTCTAATTATTCATTATTTTATCGACATGTTAAGTTTATGTCAAAAATAAATTGATTGATATTAGTCATTTCCTTCCACTAAAATATTAATAAAATTAATAAATATAAATATATATATATATATATATATATATAATAATGACAATCTTTTGGGGAATAAATTATAGTCTAACAACAACTTGGACGCTAACTTTTAATATGATGTAATTTTAATAAAAGAAAAAAAAGAAAAAAAAGATCAATATAAATTATTATTTAAACCTATTCTTTTCGATACAATTAAAGTAATACCATCTTTTATTTTACAATCTATTTGTTGTATTTTTAAACTTAAAACTTAATATAAATTGTTTAATTTTGAAAATAATAAATAGTTAATGAATACAAAGTTGTAAGTAAGGAAAAGATAAATTATAATAATTAACTAAAAGTGCAAATTGGCGAGGTTGAAAAATATTGTTAGAATGTCATCATTTGTAACAATCCTAGATAAAGAGCACAAATTAAAATTTAAAGTAATAATGCGTGCGAGTAAAATAAAATAAAAATAAAATAGGTAACCTCAAGTATTGATCATCGAAAATGTTAATCATTGCTTTAATAAATTTTTTTATTGTCTCATTTGCTTTGCTTTCTGCAAACCGAAGATGGAAACTCCATAACATAATATTCTAAGTGCTACAATAACTTTTTGTAATGAAGATAAGCCCTATATACGTGCAACATTTTGACATTACACAAAATATTTATTATAATTCAAAACAACATCATGAAAACAGGGGAATAAATTATGACTAATGCGAAATCGTCTTCGAAATAGCATGTGAGAAAATGTCGGGGTTGGGGAGAATTGTAATCTCGTACAAAGTTTTTATGGCCCGTCTTACGATCATGATTGATGTAAACACGACCAAAAACAGAGCCTCGACGTGTTTTCGCTTTGCCTTTTCTATCTAAAATTTCTCCTTCCATGGTTAAACAATTTTCATACAGAAACTTTTAATTGTTCAGCAAAGTCAAGTAAGAGATATTGATGCCTTCTTCGAAAAAATTAAAACATTTGTGATGTTAGAAGTAGGAGAAGAATGCTAAATTGGAATGATCGTTGCACTTTTTGATTTCTAGCAACATCTATTTTTAAATTAAAATAATAGCATTTAATTTTTTTAAATTCAAACAACAATTATTTTGAAATAAAAAATAGTTACAACGGTCAAAATATGCTTTGACTGTTGGAACTTTTAAATTTTATTATTTAAGGAATCAATATAAGGAACATGTTGGGTACATAATGAAAAAATTAAATCATTATCCTGCAAAATGACCCAATAACACTATAGAATAAGAATAGAGATGAGAAAACTATTAACTTGGAGGTTAATACCTAACTTTTTTTATATGATGTAATTTTTATTTTTATTTTTATTTTAATCTACTTTTATTTTATTTTTTTAAAAAAACGATAAAGAAAGATTAATATAACTATTAATGTTCATCTTTTATTTTACAATCAATTTGTTGTATTTTTAAAAGTTAAAATTAATAAAATTCTTTAATTTTAAAAATAATAAATAGTTAAAGAGGACTAAATTCATAGGTAAAGAAAAGATAAATTATAATTATTGTAATCAACTATATAATTAGAAGCACAAACTTAATTTGGTTTGATTTCACTAATTTTTTGTTCAACTTTCCTAATTCATATTAGCATAAGCACTATCCAAATTTATATTAATTAAATACTATCCAAATTTAAAAATATTCATATATCTAAGAGAAATAGAAAAAAAAGATCATTTTCTTTTCATTTCAAAATAGTATAAATACTCTACAAATTTGAATAATTACTACGTGTGTATATATATATATATATATATATATATATATAGAAGTTGGATCAGTCCCGGAGGACTGATAAAATGTGGACCAAAAATTTTTTTTATTTTTTTTGTAGAACAACTAAAAAAATAATAATTATGGAACTTGAATTTTACATGTCTGGTGTTTTAGGCGTGATTTGAATACCTATACCAAAAATGTATATACATGCACAGACATGCATGCATACGTTTTTTATTATATGATCCAAATCACGCCCAAAACATCTGTATTATATATAAAATTCAAGTTCCATAATTTTATTTTATTTTTTTAGTTGTTTTTTTATATAAAAAAGTCCGCATTTTAAGAAAATCTGAGTCCTGGATAAGATCCGACTCTCTCTCTCTCTCTCTCTCTCTCTCTATATATATATATATATATATATATATATATATATATATATATATATATCTTGATAAATTTGTATAGGATAATTTATTGCTACAATTTTATTAAAATATTAAGATGTCAAAAAACTTCTTAACATATCAAATGATTTAATTATAATTAATATTAGTCATAAAATTTATTATTAAATTAATATCCTAACTAATTTAACTTATTAAATTTTGAAATTTTATCAAATCATATGATTAATTATATTAATAACATATGCAATTTAAAACATAATAAGCTGTATCATTAGTTGAATAATTATAGTGGATTCATTGTTAACTACTTGTCATAATTAAATTAAAATTTATTAAAACTTAAGTTTCAGTAATTCTATTTGAATTATAATTTCAAGGAAATTTTGTCAATATTAACGCTAATATAGAATTTTATTACAAATTTAATTAAAATTAAAATAATTATTTTCTTACAATCATAACTAAATAAATCTACAATAAATTATTTAAATATTTAGCTTACAAATTGATTGAAAGAACTTATAATATATATTTCAATCATTAGTTATTTGAATAAATATTTAACTATTTAATAACTATAACTATATATGTTCTCGAAATCACAATTATTTTTAAAAATATTAATATAATATATTATTATTTATGCCACTCGTGCTTTGCACGAGGTTGGTGAACTTATTTATACTATAATTAAATAGATAATTTGGTTCATCCTTTTTTGTTCGACCTTAGACTTTTATTACACAAGTCAACTTTTATTATTTATCAATTCAAATTAAAATTGGAATTAGTATAGTAGTTTTATAAGAAAGCGAGAATTAGTAGTATAGTTTTATAAGATTATCTTACATAGTACGTATTAGTTTGTTATTTTTATTATATATATATATATATATATATATATAATATAAGTTTATTTAAAAATTGAAAGTAATATCGCAATTTTATGAGAAAACGAGAATTAGTAGTATATAGTAGTATAAGGAAACAAACAAACAAAGATCATATATTACATAATATTAATTGGTTTATTTTATTCAATATATATAAAATAATATAAATTTAAGTAAAATTATATTTCCAATTAGATAAAATAGTTTGACAAGAAAAAAACTATTATAAAAATCATATACCTAGCTTAAATTTTTTGTTATTATTTAAATATAATTATAATAATAGTTTTGAGTATAAATGAGATTTAATAATTATTTAGATGATATAATTGTTATTATTATTTTAATAAAAAATATAATATACTAATTGATCATATAATTCAATTATTAACTAAAAAACAAAATTAATTATTTAGAGGACTCTTGGTTATGGTATGGCTTTGCTATTTTTAGGAAGGTAATAGATGTTAACGCAACCTTAAATTAAAAAACTTAGGCATAATTTCTTAAATTTACGTAAAACAAAATTAGGCATAGCTGCATTCAATTAAATACAAAATTTAATATTCATAAAAAAATATGTAAATTATTACTGTCTAATATCAAAATTAACATAAACAACTCTTAATAGAATTTATCCACAATTAAAAGACAAATTATAATAGTCATAAAAAAAAAATAAACGACCACAAAAAAAATTTATTACCAAACGATCGAAAATATAGTATATATATAGTATTACATGTACTTTTTCATTCAACAATATCATAACAAACATACACTAACATAATGTAATCAAAATCATAATATCAAACATTTAAGATAGATTCGAGGTAAATTTAACATATGAAATCATAATATATATCAAAAATTCAAGTAAATAGTTCACAAGTATAAACAAAAATAAATTATCAAAATATCCAACTTACCCTAATCACAACAATTTAATTTTAAAATTCTTAATATTCATATCTATTTTCCAAAAATATTTTTGAAACTATTTTTTTTTCATAAGTTATACCACCAATTTAAATGAGACGAAAGATTTAAACATTTGTTGTGACGCTTTAAAAATTGGTATACATCACCCATCTTGGATTTACACTTACGTGATACATGTAATTTAAATACAACTTATTAACATAAGCGCCGGTATGCAATCGACATAAAGCGTGAGTTTAAATACAAATATCGTCTACTAGATATTATACAAACTCAAACAAAAAGTCCTCATTACGATTATTATCACACTATTTTACGAAATAGTGAGGGACTACTAATGCTATCTTCGAGACCATCACTCGCTTCCCCAGACTCGTCCCAAATATATTATCATTTCAAGAGAACGATGAAAAGAAAGGGTGAGCTCAACTAGCCGGTAGAAGAAATATTATGACTAAGATAATGCGAGAATAAATTATCAATAGTCTTGATAATGTTAAACCGATAAAATACAATAGACAATGAGCTTTAATCTGCGGCGGAATATCTGATCCATTTAAAAAGAGTCAAGTAGAAAATAAAGTCTACTATCTTTTAGGTTTTAAAAGGTTTTTCATCATTTGTTTATAAATTTGAGACTCGACTTTAATAAATATTTCACATCATCGAATCACCCCTTTTCTGACCAGGATATTCTTTAAGATCGCGACCACAATTATTCATGCACTTCTGGGCGAATATTTGTGTATTCATTAATAATTATGATCATGCCAACAATCGTCCATCAATGCACTACTGACCATCGAGGATTTTTATCACATCATTTGTAACATTACGGCCACGTGATTACACCGAGAATAGTCTCTTTCATCATAATCATACCAAGTCCATCTACGCACTACAGTGCCATGTACGATGACTTTCAAAAAATATAAAACATGAGGATGATGACAATGATATAAGAATTCAATAAAACAAGTTCAAGAATTATTAACGTCCAAATTATCAACACGATACTATTTTGTAGAGTAAAATTCAAGAATGATCGGAAGAATATTTCCATAAAAAGATCTTGGATGAAACGCAAATATCGAGGATATTCTACTAATTTCATGGAGTATAGAAGTCAAAGTTTTAACTAACCGGGTATAATAAAGAATGGAATAACAAAAGAAATCACCATGCATGCGATAGACCGCATGACGTGTTATTCCAACGAATAATAAATAACGGAACCAGTCGTGTGAAATTCACACCGCAGGATGTTCCAACGAATAATAAAGATGGAACCAGGATCCGGTGTAAAACACACGAGATAGGATATTCCAATGAATAATAAAGATTTAAACCAGTCCGGTGTAAAACCACGGGGCATGGATGTTCCAACGAGAATAATAAAGATTTTACCCAGTCCGGTGTAAAACACACATGAGCATGGATGTTCCAATGAGAATAATAATAATAAAGCGGAACGAGTCCTGTAAAACACACATGTGGGATGTTCCAATGTAATAATAGAAGAATGTCACCAAGTATAGGGTAAACCACGTATACAAAGTTATTCCAATGCGAAATAATAAGCAATGGAATAACAACAGCTTCTCTTCGTGAATAAGAAAGAATAACACCCCTTACATTTGGTAGATCATTGAATCTTTACTGACGATGTAGTAACAAAATACTCTTCTTCTTTCTCTCTTATTCTCTATACTTTCTCTCTATAGCTTGAATGAATTAAATGAAAATAATGAAGCCCTAGGCCTCTCTATTTATAGAAGATTTCTAGCTTAGCACCGCTTAGTGTGAAAAGGCAAGTGGCTTGACGATGGTAATTTGCCTTTGCTCGTAATGTGAAACGACAAGTGGTTCGACGTCTGGTAAAGGTAATTACTATTAACGAAGGTAAATACTATCGACGAAGGTAAATACTATTCACAAGGGTAATTACTATCGACGAAGGTAATTACTATTGACGAAGGTAAATACTATTCACAAGGGTATTACTACTATTGACGAAGGTAATTACTATTGACGAAGGTAAATACTATTGACGAAGAGACTCTTAGATGATGACATATAGAGCCCCCATAAAATAATCAAACTTACCACAAATCATTTTTTTTTCATCAACACATATTTAATCTTTCAACAATTATTAATCATTTATAACTTGTCGCCTCAATTATTGATTTAATACTATAACATATTATACGATGATGATCTTGTGACAATAATTGAATCAATAATATAAGAGATATGATCGCAAGAATTCTTTCGTAGTAATAATTGAGCATAGGTGAGTGACTTCACGTAAGCATCAATAATCAATACTGCAGTGCTACTATGCAACTACGCCAGACATCGTATTTTTTGTACCACCGGGTAGTTCAACAGTTTTAACGGTAACACCTCCGCCGTTATTTTTATAAAATATTTTTGTCGTTTTTCTCAATCCGACAATAATTCTGTTGTGGGGTCCACCAATGATTGAGCCATTGTACGAATATTCCCTAACAAAAAGAATATTCCCCGACCAAACGAATATTTTATAACAACTTGCATACTTTGAAAAATTTATAAATATTACCCACAACTATAACATTATATCAAATTTATTCCATAATATTCAAAATAATATGTATAGAAAAATTCATCTTTATTTATAAAAGTTTGGGGTCTTACAACCTCCCCTTCTTATGAAATTTTGCCCTCGAAATTAGGTGCGTTACTGGTATGTCGAAGAGGTAAGGATACCTTGATTTCATTTCGATTCTAACTCCCAGTCATTTCCTCAACATCGTGGTTCCTCCACAAAACTTTGACTTGAGGTATAACCTTGGAGCGTAGAATATGTTCCTTCTTATCCAAAATTTGAACAGGGAACCTCTTCATACGTCAAATCTTCAACTATTTAGTCCGGGTTAACTTCAATAATATGGTTCGGGTCTTTCACATATTTACGTAACATAGATATGTAAAAAACGTTATGAACACGAGAGACATATTTGGCGAGTAAGTGAGTCTATAGGCCACAGTTCCTACTCGATCGAGGATTAAAATGGACCGATGAATCGAGGGTTAAGTTTTCCTCTCTTTCCAAATCTTGTAACTCCTTTCCATGGAAGCAACTCTTAACAACACACGATCTCCTATATCGAATTCCACGTCCTTTCGATGAAGATCAAGATAACTCTTTTGTCGATTTTGTGAGGTTTTTACGTTGTTGTCGGATCGTTTGAATCTTTTTCGTAGTCATACGTACCAACTCCGGTCCCAACAACGTTGCTTCACCCACCTCATCCCAAAGATCTTGGAGAACGACACACTTTCTTCCATACAACGCTTGAATGGAGCCATGCCAATACTTGCTTCGATAACTGTTGTTGTGGGAAAACTCCACCAATGGTAAGAACTTGTCCCAACTCCTTGAAATCAAGGACACAGAGTCTTAATAGATCTTCAAGAGTTTGAATAGTCCTCTCCGATTGTCCGTCCGTCGAGGATGATATCCGAGCTAAATCGTAAGTCGTGCTTCATAGCTTTTTGCAAACTAACCCAAAATCGTGAAGTGAATCTTGGGTCTCGATCGTAAAACTATGGATACCGCATACCATGCGATCTTACAATCTCGTTTATGTACATCTGAGCAAGACGTTCAAGTGTATAAGTTTCTCGTATGGGTAAGAAATGAGCGGACTTGGTCAACCTATCAACAATGACCCAAATCGCATCAATGCCTTGAGAAACCTTAGGAAGACCGTGAACGAAATCCATGGTAATGTGCTCCTACTTCCATTCGAATTTCAAGTGGTTGCAATGGACCTTTTGGTACTTGATGCTCGCTTTAACTTCGTTGACAAGTTAGACACCTTGAGATAAACAAATTATCTCTCTCTCTTCGTATTGCTCCACCAAAATGTATGCCGAATATCATGATACATTTTGGTACTCCTGAGATGGATTGCAAATGGTGTGTTGTGTGCCTCCATCATGATATTATACTTTAAATCGTGGTCGTTAGGAACACAAAGTCCGGAGTTGACTCAAGTATTCCTTCTTCATCGATTCTTGCTTCGTAGCACCTTCTTGCACTTTCTTCCTCATACGCATCGCCTCCAGTGCGTAGCTTGAGCAGCTTTTAACTTTATCAATTAAAGTCGGTTCTACTTTCGTATACTCGCTATCATCACACGCGTCCTCGAGTCTTTAATTCTATCTCCATCCTTTGCAAGTCACACAAAATGGGCCTTTGCGTTGACAATATCGCACTTTCGTACTTGCATATGATTTTCTACTCAATGCGTCGCCTACCACGTTCGCTTTTCCACAATTATAACATGCTTTGACTGCATGACGCGGTTTGATCGATGTGTCCCTCTCCTCCGCATTTGAAGCATATGATAGGTGGTCTTTCTCCTTCCTTAACAATGGGTCTTTGGTGTTTGACGTCTTTCCATCATTGTTGAATCTCCTTTTCTTGAAATGTCCATTCTTATTGTTTTGTACGATTACCACCGAAGTGGTTACCATATCCGCCCGTTGATTCCCTCCACGCTTGTTGTCACCGCCTCGATGACTATTCTCACCGGTATTATAATTTTTCCTACCGCTTCTTTTAGTTCATATTGACTCATTATCGCACTCCACTAATCGAGCCCTATTTACAACATCCAATACAAACACGCTTTATGAAAATAAGATGTTGACGTATCTCGACTTCAAACCTCTTAAAAACATTAGCGCCATTCTCTCTTCATTATCCACCAAGTGGGGATATGAAATGTGATAACTCCGCAAATTTTGCCTCGTATTGCGACACGGCCATATTGTTTTGTTCCAACTTGATAAACTCCACCTCCTTCATGTGGCGAATACTTTCGGGAAAGTATTTGTCGTTGAATGCCTCTGGAACTTCTCCCAAGATATCTTCATGACAAATTTGGTTGAGTACGTTTTTACCGATTCCACCAAATGAATCCGCCTCTCCGCAACATAAAGGCGTGAAGGGAACCTTTTGCTCCTCGGAGCATCCCAAGACATCAAATATCTTGTAATCTGCTTTATCCATGCTTCCGCCGTAGTGGTTTTGCTCTCCCTTAAACTCCGGTGGTCCCAGCTCCTTAAATTGTTTAATGGTGACCGCTTGAGAGTTTTCCGTGTTTCCACCTACGTTTTGGACAGAGTCGCTTCTACTTTCTTTGTTGCATAAATTGATAAAGCCTCCGAACATTTGATCATTCGTCGTTTGGTCGGGTGTTGTTGTTTGCACGATGAGGATTATCGCCTTCACGATGCACATTATCCTCGGTTATTGATATGTGGTGAATCAACAATCGCAACTCCTTCCATTGCTATTCTCAACATTCTCGATGTCATTTTCGACATCTTGCCACAAAACAAAAGGTTAATTGACATGTAACAAATTATCCCTATCTTCCGACCAACCAATAAAATATCACATAAACTTAGGTAGGTCATACTAGCGAAGGTATTCCCCGTCTCTCCCCTCCTAGTACTATTCTCACATCTTAGCCAGGGATCATATCCCTAAGCTCTAATATTCCCCGACCAAACGAATATTTTATAACAACTTGCATACTTAGCAAAATTTATAAATATTACCCACAACTATAACATTATATCAAATTTATTCCATAATATTCAAAAATAATATGTATAGAAAAATTCATCTTTATTTATAAAAGCTGGGGTCTTACATTTGTTATATATAAACATAATTGTAATTGAAAAGTGTATTAAATTAAAATAGATAGGGTAGGTTTGTCATTGGCAAAATAAGCATAATTAATATTTATTAAATTTTAATTTTATAATAAATTAAGATAAATATATATTTATTATGACAACATCAACATTTGTTATATATAAACATAATTGTAATGAAAAGTGTATCAAATTATATTAAAATAGCTAGGGTAGGTTTGTCATTGGCAAAATTAAATAAGCATAATTAATATTTATTAAATTTTAATTTTATAATAAATTAGGATAAATATATATTCATATATTATGATAACATCACTTTTATCAAGAGTTTTTTTTAAAAAAAACCAGCTAGAATAGGATTAATTAATTGCTGAGGAGCAAGGTTTAATGACAAGCGAGTAGGAGTGAGCACAATTCGGTTAAAATCGAACTATCGAACCGAACCGAACCATTTTAACCGAATTATTTCGGTTTTCGGTTTTTTTTTTGGAATTTCGGTTATATCCGAATTATTATTCAATATTCGGTTTCGGTTCCGATTTTCAAAAACAGACTATTCGGGTATCCGAATAACCGAATTGTAATATTAATTAAAAAAAATAATTATTAATTATTAATTGTAATATTTTTAAAAAAAATAATTATTAATTATTAATTATAGGAAAATTAATTATTAATTATTAATTATTAATATCAAATGTCTATTCGGTTATTATCCAATTACCAATTGTGCATTCTTGTAATTCGGTATTCGGTTATTCTTGTTAGTTCTAAAATTCGGATTGCAAGCATTTGGATAATTGTTTTTGTCGATATTTCGATTTTCTAAGTTATAACCGAATGTAGGCATTTCAGTTCGATTATAACCGAACGCTTTCACCCCTTTCTGGCGAGCCCACTAATGAATCTCTCTTCCCCCTCTCTTTCACATTTGCATGTAAAAAGGAGGTGAGGAATTACACCATCTCCAATTCTCAGCCGTTAGATTAGAATCTAGATCAACGGCTGTAAGCCCGTCTACCTCATCCCAAGCCTTACATGAAGCTCTTTAATTTGTCCAAATTACTAAAAACTGTAGAGAGTTCTCTCTTCTATATCTCTTACAACTAGCAAAACCAGAAAGTCTCTTCTTCCCCATAAATTCATTCTAATTTTCCTTCTTTCATATATTTTTTCTCTCTCTCTCTCTATCTATCTTTCTTTCTTTCCAAGGAAGGAGTCTTTGGGTGTGGAATTTTTTCACCACAAAAGAATAGTATGAATCATCGTCATTGATTTACTCCTCCATTATCAGCCATTGATAGATTCCTTTGTGGTCAAACTCAAACTCATTTCTGTCATCAAAATAATATTGTGAGTCATAACAAAGAAATATCCATTCCTCCAAATGTTCTTTTTATTTCTAATTTTTCTTCTCCTCCAATTACTACTAATAATAACTATAAAAATGAGAGTGGGATTATTTGGCCAAGTGGTAATTTGATTGAAGGAAGTGAGACTCAAAATTGGGACAGAAATCTAAACGTGGATCGGAATCAAGAAGCAGCACAATCGGTGGCCAAAAAAAAGAGAGTGAAAGGTGGATATCCTTCAAATTTGATTAAGGGTCAATGGACTGACGAGGAAGACAGGTTAGTATACTGTATTATTCATTTTTTTTTTGAGGTTAATAGTATATGTTCTTGCTTTATTTATCTTAGTCTTTATGCATGATCATAATACTAAGTAATATTTTTTTATGGGTGATGAAGAATATTGATTAGGTTGGTGAAGCAATTTGGGGTGAGGAAATGGGCTCAGATCGCCGAGAAGATGTTCGGCCGCGTCGGAAAGCAGTGCCGTGAGAGATGGCACAACCATTTGCGCCCTGATATTAAAGTTTGTCTTATATGTACTTTTTATCACTAGGCTGTCTTTTTCAGTTGTGTTAACTAATCTCATAAGTCGTCACAACTAATCATTAAGTAGTTAATCTAGTTTTTGCGTTTTCTAATTTCAGATCTTCAAGTTTTTCTATTATATTTGTGTTAGATCTCATGTGATGGTATCTAAGAACTGAATTTGGTTCCACGTTTCTCTAATTAACAAAAAACCCTAATTTTAGATATAGATTTTGAATGATAGTTTGTAGTATATATGAATTTGGACAATTGGGTTTCTCAATGAGCTTTACTCTTTTCTTCCCCTACGGTTCTCACATTTCAACTCAATTATTAATTATGGTAATATATTACCAAAAAATCAGCCTAGGGTTTTGCTTGTTATCTAAATTCACAACTCAATTCTAAAGTGCAGAATTTGAAGTGTGTCCAGGTGTGTATATATGTTATACGTACTTTTAATTATATATGTTGATTTATTATTCAAAAGATATTTATGATTATTTTTCTTAATAGTATACTACTTTCTTGCTGTTTGAAATTATAAAATTGCTCTTCTCTGTATAAATAAATTTGTATTTTAAATAAGAACGCATTATATATATAGGAGGTCTTAGACATGCAAATTAAGCATGCTCCTCCTTCCCTTCTTCTTCACGGTTCATGATCATGTGATTTGGGAACAAATTTTGAAGAAGAAAGAATCATATAATCAGCTAGAAAAGAATATAATGTAGTACTTTTAATGTAAAAGAATATATATTATTGGATTTTTAGTACCTATACTATCATTTTCCATATATATATATATATATATATATATATATATATATATATATATATATATATTTTGTTCTGCTGTGTTGTTTGTAGAAAGACAGTTGGAGTGAAGAAGAAGAGAGGATGTTAGTTGAAGCTCATCAAAAGGTTGGGAACAAATGGGCAGACATGGCTAAAGGAATTCCGGGAAGGAGTGAAAATTACATAAAAAATCACTGGAATGCAACCAAACGTAGGCAGAATTCAAGGCGCAAGAGCAAGAAAAATGTTAAGTCCCAACAATCTCTCTTGCAAGCCTACATTAGAGCCAAGATTTTGGAAGAAACTAATATTCATAATTCTAATTCCAGTACCACCACCACCACCACCTCCACCTCATCAGTTGTTAGCACCACCACTTCCAATACAACAACTCCCACAAACTCATCAACAACAATAATATTAATCTCCGATGATCCAATTTCATCCATCAAATTCGACCAACTTTTTCCCCAATCTTCATCCCAAGATTCCACTAATTCCTTGATCACACCAACATCCGATGAGGAACTCAATTTCATGCAACGTTTTTTTAATAACTTGAGCAAGGCTCCCAGTCCCAGCTTCAGCTTGGGTGTTGACGACGATGGTAAACTTTTGGAATATCATAATTCCCTCGGATATCGTTTTTCATATACCACTCCTGATCATACAAATAATAATATTAATATTGTACCTAAAGATCAATTAGTGGCATTGGAGGATAATATGCTGCAGGCTGACCATGACCATTACCTTTCTTTTTTGTTGGATGGATCCACTCCTTTGCCTTCAAATGATTTTGATGCATGGCTACAATGACTCGAAGGAGCTGGATTTGATTGAGTTGGTTTTGGCTTCTCAGTTCTCCCAAGGAATTAATTAAGATCATATCATCTGTACCAACTTTAATTGTGTGTTAGCCTAGCTATCTAGCTAGTGCATGGGTTTTCTTAATTACTATTTCACTTTAATTTCATGATACACATTCTATATATCATCCTCCATGCTTGGAAGTTTTATTATTAATGTTTAATTGATAGAAATATTATTGTGGGGATCAAAATACCTACCTATCAATGAGCTACTACCTCTAGTCTCATTTAATTATAATTGTCCCTCTAAAATGTAGTGATTAATTAATTAATTATGCACAACTAACTAAATATATGCTAATGGTACGTACATTTTGGTCTAATTAACTTGCTCGTACCACTTCCTATATGTACTAGCTCTCTCATATATATATATATATATATATATATATATACAAAATCTTTCTCCAGCGAACTTAAGTCACGGACTAAAGACGAATTGGGTAAAAAAACACGCGGGTTGAGCGTACAGGTCAAATTGAAAAAAATACGTGGGTGATGCTCTGCCTCAAATTACTTTCAAAATAGAACCAGAGCTCAGATCAGAGCTCAACCTACTTTCTCTCCCTAACTTTTTCCCTCCCTCTCTCACACGCTAAAGTAGCAGACGGAATAGCTCATCGGAAGTCTCCGCGACGAAACCATAGCAAATGGATCGGAAGGTAAAACTCCATAACTTTATTGGGTTTGTAATTTTTTTTCGCGTTAAAAATCAGGGTTTGTTATTTAAAAATCTGTCCTTTTCCGGCGGTTGCTCGTCGTGGCTGCTGGTCTGCTGGTTCCTTTAATTTATCGTGGCCTAATTCGTACAACTCGTGACCTAATTTGTGTTCAAACTGGTTTTCTATTTAGTCTGTAGTTGTTTAATTTGTGTTCATCTGTTAATTATGTGAAGATTCTACTGATTCAAGAATTTACAGTTTTATAGCTCTTTGATTACATATTTTCCGTTTATATATGCTGCAATTAATGCCTTTTTTGATCCATTAGTATAAACAACTGCCTAATTCCCTCTTCTCTTATCTCATTTGGTCATAAATGAATTTGCAGACAGAAGACAGAAATGGTTTCTGGGCAGCACGATTTTGGAGGTAGTTTATTGCTATTTTTCTATTACGTATTTTGTCTCTCTGTCCATGTGTTTAATTGTTTGCGAGTGGCATGGTGTGTATTTGCTGTTTAAAAAATACAGCAAAAAGAGAAAATGAAAATGAAAAGTAAAAAACGCAGGTTTTTAACTGTCCATACACGTGCATGTCATTTGAGATCCCATGGCATCTGTCAAGTTACTTTCCCATTGCATATTTGGTTTGAAGTGATAATCCATCATCGGAGAGTGTAGCCATCTGAAATCTGACCCTGTTTGGTTGGTATTTTTGTTTTTTGTAAATAATCTTGTGGTTTGGATCTTGGTTTTTAGAACGTTTGTGAATTTTAATGAATAAGAGTTAAATACTGGTGTACTTTTATTGTACACCAACACCTACTGTGTAGATAACAGCTACCACTTTTTTTCTTGAACGGAACCATCTGTGATTGATGCCTGGTGATTCCTGCTTAGTGGTAGAAAATTATTACTGTTATTTGATTAACTTTTTTCTGAAACAACCATTTATATACATGGATACCCATCATCTTGTTAGAGTGACTTCTTGTAGGTTGTAAATTTAAAGTATACCTTTGTAGTTTGAAATTTCGTTTTTGATTCATTTGAAACAACATTTTACGATATGAATTGCAAATCTGTTTGGCATGGTCTGGTTTATGCACAGGTATTTATACCAAACAAGTGTTCATGTTCATACCCTTCTTTTTTCCTGGTTTATGCACAGGTATTTATACCAAACAAGTGTACATCGTCAGATTCATGGCTTATTTTCCCTGGTTGCTGGTGCTCTGTCCTTTTCACTCCCCATCCCCTTCTTTTCTAGCCTAGGATAGCTTTAGAGTGTGTTTCATTTAGGGGTGGGATTTGGATGGGAAGGAAAGGATTCAAAAGTACATGTTTCCATTTTAATGCCATATCTTATCATGTATGGTAAGGAGATATCCAGTACTTGTAGATAATTGATAAGAAAATGGGTAGTTGCTTAAGTAGTCCTTATGTAACGAATCATATGCTTTCATTAAATCAATGTTTGAGGCTCATTTAGTTTGTCTTGATCTTTATAGTGATTCTTTAAGTCCAAATTAGCTCCTGCGTTAGCAAAATAGTATTCTTGCCCGAGAATGGTATGTATTTATTTATTGTAATTTTTGTATATTTGTTCTTTTTACACAAGTAAATAAATTTATTGTGTCCCAAAATATACAGCAATGTGGTAACTTCATCAGTTGGTGTGACGAATATGTTCGAGTGTTGCATAATCAAGGGAGGTTGAAAATGGACACATCTGAGCGTTTAAATGTAACAACTCATCCAACGAATACTAACGACTCCAACGAATTATCGAGGGTGAAAATTGAAATGCGTCAATTGCAACTAACTGTTCGAATTGTCATAATTTTAAATGTTATGTATGCGGTGTTGTTAATTTTATTAAATCGGTTGAAGTTTTGATAATTTTTATTATCTAACCAACACGTGTATAATTTGTGGTTTACAATATTATATGTTGAGATGGACATCATTAGAACGTTTTGTACCATTGTATGTATTTATGGTGTTTAACATAAACACATGATTAAACCAGAGTTTGATTTCTTTGCCGTATTGAAAGTAAGCACCCACCAAATTGGCCAAACAACAGCCATTAAGTAGTATAATATCATCTATATTAATCCCCATCCCATCCCATCCCATCTCCATATTTTACTTTTCTCATCCCAGCCTCTGTTCAAGCATCAAACTTTAAATACAGATTACTAAACAAGGACAAGACTAGAACTTTTGATAAGATAGATTATCCTTCTATAAACAAGTATAAGACAAAATTTAAATCGGTGTTTGTCAAAAAGCAAGAAAATGAGCTACAATTTTATGTACACTTTCCTTCTCTTTTTCCATTTGATTTGGTGTGTGTGCATGGCGAAGGATATTGGCCAGTGTTTGCTTCACTGTTACCTAGTTATCTCACCCCAGGAAGAGAACAACTATAAAGTGGTGACTCAAAACTTTATAGATTAACATGAAAGCGGTACTCATATAGCACAAGAATCAAGCAACAAAATGGGACAAAGTTTCAATTTTAAAGTTCAGTAAACCAAACATAATCTTATTTGAAACAAAAGATGAAGCACATTACGTGCAATAAACAAGCATAGTTGAGATAAAAGAAAGTAACATAATCCAAAGAAGAGCAATCAACCTTATCCAATATTGTTTCTCTTTCAGCATACATAAGTTCCCTAGCCCTCGCATCCCTTAGTACCTTCTCAAACTTCTCCTAAATTAGTCAAGCAAAATTATACATCTATAGCTATTGCCATCCCATCCCAGCTAAATAAGACATCAGTAAATAAGTACTAAAATAAATAAATCTTGACTAGAAATCTGAAAGGCTGGGAACAGAGGCTGTATTTAAAGTATAATATCCTCTATAGCTATTGCCATCCCATCCCAGCTAGGCATATACTTGCAGGAAAGCAAAACATAAATAGAACAAACTGATATTAAACCAAGACTAAAGTGCTGCAAAATATTAACAACACAATTCAGGATCCCTAACATCTCTCAAACTTGGTATCAAATTCTGAGTTTGCTTAAAAGGTAAGCACCACTTTCTCCTCGACTTCAAATTCTCTGACACCTCAGCAACAACAAGAATTGCCATCCCTAACCCGTAATACCATAGAGCAACATCAAAAGGCACCTGCATTGATGACCTACAACACCAAATGATAAACTGCTAACCTGAGTCAAAGGTTCCTCCTAACAATTGAAACTAAATACAATTTATTCAGTTTTTACTGAGATAATTTTGAAACAGCTAACCTGAAGAAAAAACCAATAGTATAAGAAGATCTTCATTAGAATTTCTTCCCTCTCCATCCTTTATAAATTCATGAGTAGAACGTTTTAGATCATCTTGAACCTCATCTTCCAACTCTAGCTGGCTCATGTCTTGTAATATATAAAATAATGACATGTTAAGTAGAAATACATTACCAACTATAAAGTCAATAAAAACAAAGAAAAAAAGTAGCCTTCAAAAATTTATGATGTGCCAATAACACTAATAACTTCTGCTACCTCAGCTAGTTGGCGGCTAAGCAGAAGTTCTTCACTGAAAAAATTCAACAACTTGACATAGCAGTCACAAATCTGCTGTGTCATAATAAAGATAATTTTAAGATAAATACAGCATCTAGTGGATCATTGACTCAATCAACCATCAAACATCAACATAATCAATAAAAACAATGGGTGAATAAGTAATACATCCTGTCCCTTTGGTGCTTTTAAAAGGTTTAACTTATCCAGAAAAGAAAAAAAAAGCACCATTTGTGATTATATTTTAATACTAAAGACAAGGTAAACAAGTAATATATTTATGAGCTTGAATCAGTGGAATCCATTTTTCTGTTTGCATTTTATAAATCTGGAATATTCTATATTAAGACATGGTAAAGCTATCCAATATTGAGTCGATGAAATATTCATGTTATAGCCAATAAAATTAGGATACCCAAGTGTAGTTATAACTTCAATTCAAGTCCTCATTAAGTCTTACTGCATCTCCCATGTTGTAATCAAAATCATAACAATTAACACATACTAATAATTTGAATAAAGGTTCATTTACAGACCACATCATACTGAAACTCTCGTGCCAAAAAATAGTTATAAAGCTATCAAGGGCAAAAAATGTATTAAAGCATTACTGTCTTAGTATATCTTGATAATTATAATAACTCAAAACATCAAAAATGGTAATTCTGCTGGCACACCTAGATTGATTGTTTGAGTTTGTCGTGGCTGTAGAACGTTTCACCATACCCAGTGCAATCAAAGATTCAGCCTGTTGAACATCACAAATAAATTAAATAATAGACTGTTTGCACGAAGCAAACAGAGAAATAAAAGAAATTAGGTCACGAGTTGTACGAATTAGGCCACGATAAATTAAAGGAACCAGCAGACCAGCAGGCACGACGAGCAACCGTCGGAAAAAGACAGATTTTTAAAGAACAAACCCGCGAAAAAAAAAATATTACAAACCCAATAAAGTTATGAAGTTTTACCTTCCGATCCGTTTGCTATGGTTTCGTCGCGGAGACATTCCGATGAGCTATTCCGCGTCTGCTACTTCAGCGTGTGAGAGAGGGAGGGAAAAAGTTGGGGAGAGAAAGTGGGTTGACCTCTTATCTGAGCTCTGGTTCTATTTTGAAAATCACCCGCGTGTTTTTTTTTAATTTGACCCGTACGCTTAAACCGATTGTTTTTTATTCAAATCGTCTTTAGTCCGTGACTTAAGTTCGCTGGGGAAGGATTTTGTATATATATATATATATATATACACACACGATCTTCTTCTCCAGCGAATTGAATTAGTTATAACGACGGTTTTTTGCGTGATAATGACTGCATGTCGTCATAGTTATGTAGTCGGTTTTATATGCTATAGCGACAAAAAAAATCGTTGCTATAGCCGATTCGGAACTAATTAGTATTAATATAATTAGTCTTCCCTGATTAGCGAGTAAGATTGTCCATTAATTTGATTTATTTATTATTATCTCTGACAATAATATTGATAGTAACTGAGCATGATCAAAAGTTGATGGGATTAATTAGTCTTTGTTATTACACATTTCTCATTGTTTCCTATCATTGTTTGTGTAATAAATTGCATAAAATTTTGTTGTTTCAATTAGTTTTGGAACCGAAACCGCACCGCATAGTTTAAAACCAAACTGCACCGCACCAATCACAAGTGATTTTATGTGCGATTTTGGATTTGTCAAACCACACATAAGCGGTTTCAGGTGTAGTTTGGGCTTCAAACCGCACCAAACCACAAACTTTGAACTGATTATTGTGTACAAGTTAATCAAAATGCTACTAAAAAAACCATTTTAAAACCAATGTCACTCACGGATTATTATTTATTTAAAATTATATAATTAAGGATAAAAATAAATCAACATAAATATAATTGTATTGACGATAATTTTAAAATCTATAAAATCAACCGTGAAATAAACCAAAAACATTATCCAAAACTAACAATATTAAGGAATATTTTTTGAGGAACTTATAATATTAAATTCAACCCTACATACAGGCGTAGGGGCAAAGTTAGGGGAGTGGCTTGAAAGGGAATTAAGAGGGGTGTCTTTAATTTTAATTTACATGCATGGTAACAAAGTACGTAACGGAAGAAGTTAATTGGGAGAGTTTAAAAGGGATGGATGGATCAAATTGAAGAGACATTTTAGTCATAAATCAAATTTCTGGTAATTCGTAATTAAAGATTATGTAATGGGGTAATAATCGACGGTAGTACATTAATTAATTAAAAGGATAGGATAGTAGTAGGTAGGGTGTGTGTCAGTCAATACACAAAAATAGTCATTGTAAAAATAAAAAATGTGTAGTATGATTTTTATTTTTTGAGCAGCCCAACAGATTTTGTTTGTCTATAATAAAGCTCACTGGCTAGGCTAAATGGTCTTGTGGGCTTTGCTGAATAACCAACCCACCACCGGCACCTAAATTTTAAAGGAAAATACTTAGCGGGGAGAGAAAATGAGAATCGAATTCATCAACTTTGTAATGCAATTTGCAAAGGCAGTGCAGTGCTCATTTTATTTACGAATCTTTTATATCTTTCTCGGCCAAAATATCGCCACAGCTTAGCTATAGAGAGATGCAATGCAATGCCAAGCATATCAATTTCCCTTACAAAATAGGCAATTTAAATAGTTAATTTGTAATTTGGTTTTGATTTAAGTTCTTCTTCTAAATTTAATTCCAATCCTATACTTTAAATTTTAACTAATGTTAGGCCAATTTCAATGTTTGAATTTGAGTTGCTATCAGTAACTTAACTCTAATTTCAATTCAGAGCTGCCCACCCATATCTTTATTTTATGCTAAATTGAATTTTTTTAACCTAAACATAATAAATAAACCATTTCAATATTTAATTTTTCAGGAAAACCACCCATATCTACCGGAAATGGGCTTGTACGTACGTGTAAAGAAAATAGAATTAAAATAAAACTAAACTGCCTATAGATCTACACACCTCCTTAAAACAATATATATATATATATATATATATATCTGGTCCGAATCTCAAGTCTTATCCCTTATTTAACATACATTACTCACCTCTTTTTAGCAACGACCGACGGCAATCGGTTGGTCATATATAGAACCGTCGTCTTAACTTTTAGCGACGGACAACATATAGCGACGAACCGAATTTATAGCGACGGATTAAATTGTCGCCCGATCCGTCGCTAAAGGAGGGTGATCAAAGTATGTTAGATAAAGGTGAAATTAAGATCCGGACTATTTATATATATATATATATATATATATATATATATATATATATATATATATATATATCTCATCGAATCCAGTCATACTTTTTATCTTACTCACCCCTTGCATTTTTAATGACGGAATCTTGTTTTCGCTTCATCATACAACCGTCGTCCTATAGTTTTAGCGACGCTTATATGTTGTCCGTCATAAAAGTATAAACGATGATTATATGATCGAACTGGTTGTTTAGTCCGTCATTAAAGGGTACTAAAGACGGATGAAAGAAGATAAGGGTATGCACTTGATCTTTGTTCTATATATATATATATAGGGACTCCATCCACAAAGAATTGCTATAGTGTTAAGATCTGCAACACCCTTTTGGACGACCTAGATAATTTGCAACATCTTGAACATATAAAAAAAAAAAAAAAAATTCAAACCGTAAGAGCCTCTTACTACTAAAAAAAAAAAAAAAAAAAATACAAAACCGTAAGAGCCTCTTACTACTACAAAAAAAAAAAAAAAAAAAAAATACAAACCGTAAAGAGCCTCTTACGACACAAAAAAAAAAAAAAAAAAATTACAAACCGTAAGAGCATCTTATAACACAAAAAAAAAAAAAAAAAAAATACAAACCGCATACAAACTTACTTACTTACAAAAAATCACTAACAAATATTTGTTATAATAACAAATATTTTATTATAAAATATTTTATAATAACAAATATTTTTATAATATATTTTATAATAAAATAAAATATTTGTTATAAAATATTTGTTTTTATAAAACATTTTTTTTTATTTTCTACTAAGTAAAATAAAAAAAAAAATGTTTTATAAAAACAAATATTTTATAACAAATGTTTTATAAAAACAAATATTTTATAACAAAATAAAAACATTTGTTATAAAATATTTGTTTTTATAAAACATTTTATAACAAAAAATAAAATATTTTATAACAAAAATAAAATATTTGTTATAAAATATTTGTTTTTATAAAACATTTTTTTTTTTTTTCTACGTAGAAAAAATAAAAAAATGTTTTATAAAACAAATATTTTATAACAAATGTTTTTATAATATATTTTATAACAAAAATAAAATATTTTTTATAAAATAAACAAACATTTGCTATATTTTATAACAAAATAAAAACATTTGTTTTATAAAACAAACATTTGCTATGGATTTTTTTTTTTTTTTTTTCAGTTCGTAAAGAGGCTCTTACTATTGACATTTTTTTTTTTTTTTTTTTTTTTTTGTTTTAAGAGAGGCTCTTATGGTTGACATTTTTTTTTTTTTTTTTTTGTAGTTTGAGAGGCTCTTACTATTGGATTTTTTTTTTTTTTTTTTTTATGTTTGCATGTCGCACTCTGGCCGTCCAAAAAGGGTTGTTACATTATACTATAAAGGGTTCGCATGGATGGATCCCATATATATATATATATATATATATATATATATATATATATAGGCCTATTAACATAAGTCCCATATATATACCCTTTTGGGCCCAGTTGATAAACTTATTGGATTTGATTGAAACATAAATATACCCTATATAACAACTCAAAAAGCTTTATTTTAATATGAGGGACACCATGTATCAATATGTTGTCGGTTTGTTTAACTAAAAAAATTTTAATATTAAATAATAAGCCTTGTATTATTTATAAAAAAAAAAATCTAAACTGTAATAATTTCTTACGAACATATAAAATCTACTAGTACTTTTATTTGCTATTTTTTATAACAATATTTGTTATTTTATAAAAACAAATATTTTTATAAAAATAAATATTTTTATAATAACAAATAAAGAATATAAAATATTTTATAAAAACAAATATTTTTATAATTCTTTATTTGCTATTTTATAAAAATATTTTATATTCTTTATTTGTTATTTTATAATAGATATAAAATAGGATATAAAAATATTTTTATGATTCTTTATATAACAAATATATGCTATTGTTATATAAAATAGGATATAAAATATCATAAAGAATTAATATTTTAAATTAAAGTGGGAAGAAATTAATATATTTGTTATATAAAGAATTATAAAATATTTTTATATTCTATTTTATATCCTATTATAAAATAACAAATATTTTATAATTCTTTATTTGCTATTTTATAAAAAAATATTTTATATTCTTTATTTGTTATTATAAAATATTTGTTTTTATAAAATATTTGTTTTTATAAAATATTTTATATTCTTTATTTGTTATTATAAAATATTTGTTTTATAAAAATATTTATTTTTATAAAATAACAAATATTGTTATAAAAATAAAGAAATAAAGGGCACTAATAGATTTTTATACAAATCGTAAAGAGCTTGTTACTTGCTAGATTTTTTTTTTTTTATATGCTTCTACATGTCGCAATTTCAGATTATTTAATATTAAAAATTCGCTTTTTAAACAAACTGACAACACGTTGATTTGCCATGCGCCTTCATATTAAAATAAAAGTTTAAGATGTTTGTTACTACTTAAGATATTTATGCTTCAATCTCAAATTCTTCCAATGTTTTATCAATCTATTCAAAAAGCGTAATAAGATAAAGACCCATAAAGAACCGGTCATATTATGCAAGATATATATATATATATATATATATATGCAAGCACAAAAATCTTGAAAAGGAATTTTTCCGTGAATGAGGAGCATGGGAGGAAGGAGGAAGAGACATGCATGGGGAGTAGCTGTCTATTCACGTGTTATTTTCTGCTTGGCCTAATTGACCAGCCAACCCAAGCCATATAAATCCATTTGCATCCCTCCCACCTCCCATGTGTTTATTCATTAAATTTTCCACTTTAGTTGGAAAATGTTTCATTCAATATAGAGGAGGAGAAGACATACAGTTATATAAGTAGTATTATAATGTTAGTATTGATATTAAGAGCAAGAATCAAGTGCATACTCTTTATCTTACTCACCCGCTTTTTTTTTTTTAATGATTTTACGCGATTTACCTGCTTTTAATATTAATACGTCGTCATATACTTTTAATGACGGACAACATATATATCAAAAAGTATAGATAAGTATATTATCAATTGATAACCAAACCAATATTCATCATCCAGCTGCAAAAGAAAGACGCTGAAGAAGATATGCAGATGACTGATTCGATGTTAACCAAACTCATCACTCTAACCCAATATTATGTTATTTAAGCTAGTAAGATTAACAAAGCATGTGATTAAGATATACGTACAAAGTAGTTCAAACAAGTTAATTAGAGCCATTATTTAAGGCTTATAAAGAGGGAGGGGATAGCAAGTTGCATCAAATCGCCCGTGCCGAGAGGTTGACCACGAGAGGCTAGCTAGCTAGCTAGCTGCAGGCTGGTAAAAATCATCCTGTTTTTTTCGTAAAACAACTATTTCCATTATATGACCCAAATGGATTAGTCATAGTTTGTTTGTCCCTATATGGCAAGACTAGTAAGTGTTTTTTTCTTTCGAATAATCATATGAAATTATCAATTTTTTATGTAAAAAAATCAATTCCCTTATTCCTTTTATCACGCTACTCGCTCAACATCAAAATTGAACCCACAGGAAGATAAAATTCCACAGGCAAACATCCAAAAAAAAAAATGACACTACACTGCACTAGGGGCATGGGTTCCATTTCCAATCTTGATATATACATTATATTTTTTATTATCTTTAAAATAATTCAAAAAGATGGCACTAATATATATATAAACAAAAGCTAATTACAATTTGGCCATGTGATTGTGTCACAGAAAACATACAATTTAGTACTGTGCAAAAACAAGAATCCAAACAAAAGCCTCCTCTAAAAGGCTGTAGATTTATCTCAGCAAAGCAGAGGAATCCCAACTCAACCCCCTCCCCTCCCTCCCCCCTCCTTCCTTCTGTACACCAATTAGACCACCCTTTCAGCCCCTTTTTCTTACCTCACCCAACAATTCTCTCAATTCCCCCATCCAGCAAAAAAACCCAAAAATTTCTTTATAGAAAAAATAATCTAAAACAAAAAGGCCTGTTTCTTTGTTTTCTCTTGGCATGTGTTATTATTTGTAAAGGTAATGATTCACTAATTAGGAACGATCAACATGAGAATAATGGGGGATTTTAAAGCTGCATTTCCTCTTCATTCTTTTCTTTTGTTTGGTTTGAGAGGGCTTAAATGGTGTTGGTGTCAGGGGAGGATAGAGGAAAACAAGTGTCCTCGCCCCCGGTGCTCCAAAGAAAATGAGCATAATTGGCAGCATAGTAAGAGTTGCTGGGATCAGTAGAAATGGCTTCCAAGTAAGTCTCTTCAGCAGCCCACAGGTCATTCCTTGCTTGCCATAGGAAGCTGGCGTATTTGCTCAAAGCCTCAGCATCTTTGGGCTCCACATTAACTGCCCTCTTGAAGTAATCCTCGGCTCTGTTACAAACATTAGCAAACAAAAGTCGATTCAATGAGAGAAAACTCCAAAACTGACTAATACCATAAATGGAAAATACACCGCACCACACCACACACACACACACATTCCCTATCAAGATTGAAAAACCCAAACCGAATTCTAACAAGCGACAATTTAACTTCATAAAATATCTGGCTCCTTTCAACAAGAATAATCACTAGGTAAAA